>JAJHUR010095097.1:0-10921 GCA_027495735.1 Lutjanus campechanus | reverse complement strand
GCTAATGTTGGTCTGTGTGGGTAACATTAGCAGTTGGTCTTACCTGTAAATGTTAATTTAAATTAGATGTTGACCTCTTGGATGATAACAGTATTTTCACAGCTGAAAGTACAACTGTCACTGTACTGTGATGTTGTTCCCTTCTCTGATTTAAAGACAAAATAATATTGCAATTTCCGCCTAGTGAAGCACTTTTTGCGTCCTAGTGAGGCCATGATGATGAACTGACTGTAAGATTAGCTTGTTTCACTGGAGACCAGACTGATGTTGTAAGGCTTCTGAAGTGTTGTAATACTGTATGTGCACACTCTGCATGGTACTATATCATTCTTTATTTTAATATATATTATATATACAAACATACAGTTACATACAGTTTTTTGTATCCTAATTACACAATCCTGTTACATATAATCTATTACTTCCAAGGCCTGAAAATAGGAAGCATGCTGAGGGCTGTGTCTGATTTTTCAAATATGGACAAAATGGATGTTGAGTGCTGCTGTTTTTCACTACAAAATTGAAAATGCTGCCAGACGGAGCCATTCAAATGATGAACAATAAGGATTAAATCCCTTTTTTGTTACCCGTGACCCTTCAAGGGTATTTCACAGCCACCATGATCCTTCTGCTGGTATGTAGTGGGTCTTGTGGAGCACAATCACGCACATTCCGTGAGTACAATGGTGGCTCCCTCTGTCTGTTTGAGGCAGAACTGCTCCTCTACATTGGCTCTCTCGGATATGGAGTATGCAGAAACACGTTTAGGAGTTGTTCATTTTTCCTCTTCAGTGACCTTGACTGTTTAAAGCCCCAGGGTCTCGGGTTGGCAGAGAGCTCGATTGGTAGAACCTCGCCAAGAGAGAGAGGAGCAAGCCAAAGTCTCTCCCTCTCTCCCCCCGTCACTCCGCTCACTCTTGTTCTTTTTTCTGCCACCCACTTCCCTCCACAAGTACAAAGGCTGTTGCTATAGCAATGAAACATGCTAGAAATGTGCTCAATCTCACTTTTACCCTCTCAGCCATATTAGCATATGATCCGTATCACTTCTGACTTTATTTCTATCCTACTTGCTCGCACATATTGCTCATTAGGCCAAACATAGGAACCATTTGTGTGTGGGTGCATATACACTTGCTCGTCTATACGCACGTGTGTGAGCAGGATCAGGAGAAAAATGAAAAATATGCAGTATGGGATTACTGTAAAGCTTGTGTGTGCTGTTCACAGCAGATTCTCCCCCGATGCTTTGACCCCAAGTTTTCTCTGTTATCTTCTGGTGTAGTTTCTGAGCGTACATGGGGCAGCAAAAGTTCCCTCTGTCCTGTAAGTCTTTCAGCTGAGCACTCACAGTTGTGCCAGCCTAAGCATTTATTCAGTCTATTGATCTGAGCATTTGTGTTAACCTCTCTGGGCTTCTGGCTGTACTGAGCACTTTCACACAAAGCAGTTTCAATTAAAAACAGATATTACATATTACAGATTTTTGTGCATCGCAGATTTGTGCT
Source organism: Lutjanus campechanus (assembly GCA_027495735.1). Classification (NCBI taxonomy): domain Eukaryota; kingdom Metazoa; phylum Chordata; class Actinopteri; order Lutjaniformes; family Lutjanidae; genus Lutjanus; species Lutjanus campechanus. Next base: position 9,413 of record JAJHUR010095097.1, on the reverse strand, counting down.
TAATGATGTGATTCAAATAATGTATCCATATAGTGTTTTCACGGCACATCATCAATCTGGAGATTGGCCATGTTGGGGTACTGAATGTAAACAACACAACCAAACTGGCAACTGTTCCTGATTATTGTTGATGATTGTTGTTGATTATTTTATTATTTGCCAAATCAGTTTTTTGGTCCACAAAGTTGTACTAGTAGACTATCCTTAGAATATAAAGATCTGTTTTTCACCTACCAGATTTAACACTACACATGTCATTGATGAGCTGATTCTGTGTCTGTCTCACCTCCACACACCATCTGGTTGTAGGATTCAAAACCTTTGTAACATTTTAGGTCTTTAGCTGTGTGTGGGTTTGGTGAAAAAACGCAACCCGTTCTCATCCCTCCTCAAATACCTACGTTTTGTCACTGCTGCTCAGTGTCTCATACTGGCACACAAAGTACTTTAGTGACAGTATCACACACTACTATCTTTTAACTTGTGGTTAGGGTTGTCATTTAGTTTGGGTTGGTTCAGGCAACAAAACTTCTTGGGTAGGTTTAGGATAACACCATGTTTGGGTTTACAACAGCTACTCTACATGACGTACGTCACTGAAGCGACTGGCAAGACAAAAGTCACATGATGCAAGTGATGTAACACACGCAATGTTTTGTAGTAACGTTTTAATTTTCATATGAGACATAAAACTTGATATGTCTGGTCATTCCAAGACAAAGGAGCCATCTTGTACAGTTTTTCACCACCTATTTCTCAATTTTTGCACCCTTTCCTGCTGACCAAGTCCTACACTGTACGTTTTAGCAGCTTCCACATGTTTTTTATGAACCTTTCCCTAGTTTAGACATCCTAAAGTTGGATTAAATTGAATATTCAATGTCCTGCCTCCAATATGGCCACTCATTCAGGTTACTGAATAAACTATGAGGTAAGTACAAACACTTTAGAGGGACCTTTAAAAAATGTACATGAAAGCCATATATACTGCACAGCTGTGGAAAGTAACTAAGTGAATTTACTTGAGAACTGTACTTAAGTACAAATTTTAAGTAGTTATAGTTTACTTGAGTATTTCTGTATTTCAATATTACAATTTATATTACAATTCTGATAATACAAATGATGATCAACCACTAAATTATGATGTAAATTATAGATTAAGATAAATTTTATTGAAACTCACAAGCTGGCCAGTAGATAGAAGTATATAAAGTGGTTAACATTAGCTCCACATTTAGCAGCAACATTAAAGTGATGATTACATGAATGCATCAATAATTATAATCCAATAATATCATACACATTATTCTGAAGTATAGGCCATACTGCATTATGCGCATGTTTTACTTGTGGCACTTTTGTACTTTTACTTAATTCTGAGACCTGACTACTTCCTCCACCACTGCAGACACATTAGCTGTACATTAACTGTGTCTAATTGTTGAGATTTTGCATTGAACAAGTCATTGCTTTTGTCTGGCAGCACTTTCATCACTCCCTCCATTGCACCCATTTTCCTCCCTCCCTCCCTCCCTGCCTCTTCCTCACTTTGTCTCCTTTCCTGTCCATCTCCTCCATACACTAACAGAGAGCAGCGAAAGTGTTGTTTACTTTGTTTAATTTTTCCTCCAGCAGATGAGTCAGCTATTAGCATATTCTCTTCATTATGGTAGTGATGAGCATGGGCCACCTGAGTGTCACAATGCCTCAGCATTATTAAAAGGCCCTCATGGGATATCTCAGGCGTATAAGCCCAAATTAGCATATGCCATTTCTCATCTCTTCCTGCTGTCATTCAGAAGGCCATGCTCTATTTCAATTTATGCTCAAACTACTGATGGCCTGAAATTTCTTAGTTTCTCAGCTCTCCCTATCCACTACTCTCTCCCTCCCATCTTTCGCCTCTCTCCTTCAATCTTTCTGCCCTCCAGCGATCCACTTCCCTCTCTTGACTGTAAGCAAATCTCTGATCTGTAATTTTGCAGCTGACTAGGAAGCAGAGAGTGGTGGAAATTGTTAGTTATTGGAAAAGAGGGGGAGATGGCAATAACATAGGATCCTGTAAGTCATCCTGCTCGTTGGAACTGGTGCAACACCTACAGTGGACCTATTCCTGATAGGGTGGTGATGGCAAGACAGACACAGGTGTCCGTGGTTTATCGCTGTGGTTCATTACCTCTGATGATAAGTTTTCAATAGACTGTCATTTTAGTCAGAGACACTTACATAAGTGCATTTAGCAATTATAGTAAATTGATATACAGTTAAATTTAGTGGAAAATGCTCCCCCTTTGAGGATGCTCTCAAAGAGCATGAACAGAGTTAATGAGAAAACTAATCTTCCTTGAACAAACAAATATAGCATTCACATTCGCATTTAGACTGGGTTACACCAACAAAGATTTATTTAATCTGAGATTAGTTTAGTTTAAAATGACCGATCCAGATTTAAAGCAGAGCTCTGCTGTACAATTAAATCTAATCTCAGTTTAGTAAATCCAAGTTTAAGTATGCAATCCAAAATTAAAAAGAGTGTCATCAATATAAAGATTTAGAGTGCTGTTTGGACCTAATAAGTAAGTTAAACCATTAACTTTCAGCTGTTCTGTAGGCGTATCCTTTAATGTTGCTTTGTTTGCTTGCTCGAAAAAATATATATATATATTTGCTAGCTTGCTAAAAACGTTTTTGAAAGGTTTTATTGTTTGCTATCTTGCTAAAAAGTTGACTAAATGTTATATTGTTTGCTAGCTAGCTAAAGTTTCAAGTTAATACTGCATCACATTTTTAGTTGGAGTTTAAAGTTTTGGTGTGACAAAACAGGTTTAGAGTAAAAAACCAAACTGAGGTTCAAATTGAATATTTTTTTAATTCTAACCTAAATGTTTAGTGCAACATAATTTAAAGTTAAACCATGATTTAATAAATTTCATTCTTCTTGGTGCAACCAGCCTTAGTTAAATCAACAGCAACACATAAGGAGGTGGTTGAGTTGGTGTAGGGAGCTGCAGCACAGATGGCCCATGAGCATATCAGCAGGTAAATAGTGAGAAGTGCCAGGTTAAAATGCCCATGCTGTACACCTTTGTGATTATGATTGGATGTAACTAGTCAGCTGGTAGACAATTAGCTGATGATTAAAGCCAAACTTATACTTTCTGTGACTGTGAGTACAGGAGGGCCCGCTTTGTAATTTGCTGTGACCTCGCTGACTTGTCTGTAAGGCCACTATCTTACAACAACCTACAGAACTCCATCTGTGGAGTGCATCCAAGCATACTCCATAAGGTAGTGTGAACAGAACTCCTACGTGCCCGTGGTGTCTGCGGCTGTCCATGTGCATGTCCTTTTGGGAGTATATTCAGGCTTTAAGACTGTGATTATGAAGCAGAAATGAAGCGACTGACGCCAATCAGCAAAAACAAGGACAACTTCATTGATCTGCCTAAAATAAGGACATGATGAAAATACTCTGAATAACCAGAAAGTTGTTATCTCTTTTCAGCCATGTGGCTGAAATATTTCAACAACTGTTGGAAGCATGGCCATGAAATTTTGAACAGACATTTGTGGTTCCCAGAAGATAAATCCTACTGACTTTGTTGGTCCCCTGATATTTCCTCTGTGTCGACACCACTGAAACTGGCTGGTCAAAGCAACCTTGAATTGTGTTGGGTGGAGGAATAATGAACAGGAGGCCAGCATCTATTTCTGTGCTGCATTCATTGTCTGGATAGGAAAAGAATGTGCATACGGCTCTTTAAACAGTCGGCTCTCCATAGTCGGCTCACGCACTGCAAAAGATCAGGATAAAGATATTTTAACAATTGATAGCCTGTTTGTTGAGTGCATTAGTTTCTGATATATGACCAGAGTATCTCTGTAAAATGCATTGTATCCACTTGTTACACTTCCTAGCAGCATTTCAAGGTCCAATGTGTAAGATTTATAGAGGTTTATTTGCAGAATATAGCAGGGATGAAGCATAATATTCATAAGTGTATTTTCATTAGTGTATGGTCACCAGAAAATAAGTATCATTGTGTTTTTATTACCTTAGAATGAGTTGTTTATATGAACAGAGGATCCAGGTCCTTTTCCATGGAGGTCGCCAAGTAGCTCTAGATAAAGCTGTTTGCGTTTTGGGCAAGTTTTGTGGTGACTTTACTGTAATGGGAGAGGGAGACGAGATGTTTGCAATCTGCCAGCTCGTCTCTAAATCACCACTAAATCCTACACACTGGTCCTTTAAATAAGTCGCGACACAAACATGTTCATATAGAGGACATATTGATATGAAGTTTTGTGCTGTACTTAACAGAATATTTTGGGTATAACTCTCGTGACACTGGTAAGGTTACACAGCTACCAGCAGGTCCTAGGAGCCTCTAAACCCACACTACTGATAATTGGTAAGTGGAATTAAACACTGACATGTTAATTTGCTACAACCATAAACGGCATATTAAATAGAATTTCAGGCTACTTAACATACTGTCTATGGCTCCAACTTGCTATTTGGAATTGCTGTACCTTTGCTATATTTATGAAAACACAATTGTTACATATTGCTCTATTAACACTGTCATTGTGAGCATTCAGTACAGACTCAGAGCAGCTAGCACGGCTGCAGACTCTGTTAGTCTGCATGACATTTATGATACTCTAATTCCACAAACCTCAACCTCATCAGTTTGTTTGTGTTACCAACAACATCACTCTCTCAGACAGGGTTAGGGTTCAACGCGCAGTCTGTTGACCTCTGACCCCACTTAGCCAGCAGCTCGATCTGCCAGACGTCCTTGTCAGTGAGATCCTGCTGCAGCTTTCAGCTCACATTTCAGTTTTGATTTCAGATCAGTAAAGTTTTTCTTCAGCTTTTAACTCACTTCGATATCTGTTTGCCGTAATAGCTGTGAAACACTATAATATTCAATTTGACTATTCATTCCCTTAATGACTCAAATTGTTTTGTTGCTCTGGACCCATGGGATCATTACCTGAATGACTTTTCCAGTCTTTGCTACCTAACCGACCTCATGTGACCACTACAGCTTCCCTAAGTAATTGCCTATTGATTCATTAAAATTTGTCCACTTGCTTCCCTTCACTGAATATTGCCATGTTGCAACAACTCAATGTTAACATTCACAGAGAAAAGGAGAGTTAGAGATGACACTGATGTAGAGAAATTGTCATTTAGTAGAGACAGAGTAAGAGTGAAGAGTGGTGAGGTGAGACAGAAGATATGTCCTCCTTGTCTGTGTCTGTCTGTGAGGATGTATCAGTTTGGATTACTGGGCTCCAGGGCTCCGTCTCTCCTATTCAGCATATTATCTCTGGCAGGCTTCAAGTAATATCTTCACTCTGAATCAAATGGCACCCAAGGGCTCCGGTGTAAAAAAGAAAACAGATACCACTTTGTTGAAGTAGTAGTGGCTCATTTAAAGGGATAGTTTGGATTATTTGATGTGGTGTTGTATGAGGTACTTGTTGATAGTCACTGTATTACCTACAGTAGATGGCAGTCAGCACACCCCCAGTTAGGAGAAAGGCACCAACACGGACGCTAAGTAATGTACTGCTGTGGACGGGGTTATCAACAACACAAATTTTAGCCACTTTAAAAAAAAGGTTACCTAAAGAAATCAACAAGTGCACACTGTGTGTACACAAATATCACAAAAGACTCCAAGGTTGCTGCTGTCATAATAAAGGCATTTTTATTTTTAAGTCCCTGCAAAGAAAAAAAGGGGTTTTCTTCTAAACACATTATATATATGTTAGTACATAGTTGCTGAAATATGTTAAAACCCGAGAACTATGTAGTACTGAACTGTGAAGTTAGACTGGTAGTAAATTCTGTGTTCTGGACTTTTGGGTGGACCTGAAACATGACTCGGTGATGTTCCAGTGCCACGGTCCCCCAACACTATGTAAGCCCCACATACTGACACCGTCTCTGCTCTTGGACTCTGGTGGCTCAAACATGTCTGGTCGTGTCCAATAAAGCTGCCAGATGGAGCATCCATGTTCCCTTCCAGACACGACCGTTTCCAACACCATTTCCCATACCTAACTGTTCTGTTATTTCACCACCTATTTCTCACCTAACATATTTTAGTGCAGTTTAACAGCATTATGAGAAAGTGGCTCACCAGGCTGCCATGTTGAAAACAGACAGAGGGAAGACCAAGAGGGACTTGCATGCACGTGCACACATGTGCACCTGCCCGGGTTTGCACACATACATGGTCAAACATGAACACGCACCGTCCTGACTAAATAGAGAACTAAATAACAATAAAACCCCAGAGAGTGTGATGTCAGTTTCTGCTTGGGAAGGCATTACTCAGTTATATCTTTATAATTGTTTGCTGACATCTTATGAGGCTGAATGTTTTCTTTAGCGCCTTCAAACTGAGAGCAATTTTTGGCTAAAATACTTTTTGATGCTGGCTCTCTCCACAGCAGTACATTTCTCATCTTCCATGCTGGTACCTCTTTCTGCTTCTCCTAACTTTGGGCATGTCGACTGGCATCTCCTATAGCTAATACACTCACTATCGACAAGTACCTCGTCCAACTGTAAATCAAATAATTCGAACTATCCTTTCAAAATGTTTTGAGGATGAGGACTACATTATCAAGCTTATGTATGCTGGTGGGGTACAGGACAGGAGAGTCATGCTGTTGCTGTGCCAGAGAAGTGAAGTGTGGCTGAGTGGGGATGGGAGGGAAGTGACAGGCTGTACGTGTGGACGAGGAGCAGGAAGGCTGGACTAGCTGAAGACAGGGCCGTGGATGTCAGATGGTGCCCAGGGAGAGCAGACCGCACAGGCAGGAGGTCAGGAAGGAAGGGGCCCAGAGTGGACGCAGGGGGGTTGAAGTGACAGGTCAGTGCGCGTCTCATCTTCCATCCATCACACAGTCCCTTTGTGGTTCAATCAAACCAGAAATGCCTTGACTGAACTTGACTGCAGGAGCTCAGGTGAATGCGTAGTCATGCAGACACCTGTGCCCACTTATGCATACCAGGCAAAAATATCATCCAGTCAAATAAAAAGACACGCTGAAAACTATACATGCTGATCAGATGTGTTATTCCTTAACTGAAGCATGCATATGTAAATTGAGAATATGATCATTTTTTGTGATGGCTGCACTTTATGTAATTTAGAGTTAAAATGCATTTTCCAAACCCAGCCCTTAGAGAGTCTAGATAGTCCAGAATTGTTCTGTAGCCATATTGTGCGCAGAGATAAAACTAATTTCACAGCCCATTAGACTTATTTGAAAAGCAGCAGTCAGTAGACTCACAGTGGGGCACACAGCATCAAGAAAATTATAGTTTACAGTCACCACCAAATACCAGCTAAAGGTGAATGGCCGTGGGTCACACAGTCATGGTGACACAGTCAATATTAGACCCACTGTGCAGGTCCACGGCTACTTCCTGGATACACTAATGAGAGGGTATATCAAGCTGTCATTCTACCCCCTCCTTGGGCAGGACACCGTGAGCTTTTACATTTAAGAGGTGGCATTTAGTGAAGCTCCTGGCTCTCACTCCCCTTCTTCATGCTGGAAAAAGGTAGATTTGTTTCTCCTCATTCGTAATGCAAGATTGTAATTGGCTGGACTCTGATCAAACAGCCTCTATAGATTTGTCTTTTTCTCTTCTCTTTCTTTCCCTCGCTCACTTCATCTACTTTACTCCCTCTTGCTCTCTCTCTCTCTCTCTCTCTCTCTCTCTCCCCCTTCATTGGCTGTCTTTGTCACTCCACCTCACCCATAATCCTCTCTGTCTGCCCCATGCCCCCGGCTCTGCGTCTGCCTCCCTCAAACCTCAACTCAAGGTCACTTTGTCAAACCACAGTGGCTTCACAAAGACTTTTTGTCTCTCCTTTCATTGTCTCCTCTTTTTTCTCATAACATCTCATGCAGTTTGATAGTTAAAGGGATAGTTCGGTTTATTTGAAGTTGGATTGTATGAGGTACTTATGGATAGAAAGTATATTAGCTACAGTAGATGCTGGTCCTCAGAGTACACTTTTAAAGAATATTTTTACCACTTAACTTTGCCGTCAGACAGCTTTTGATTAAGGATTCAAATTCAGCCGAGTCACAACATCACAAACAAACTTGGATGGATGGATGGATGGATAGATAGATAGATAGATAGATAGATAGATAGATAGATAGATAGATAGATAGATACTGGTTGGTTCAGAGGGATGCCCCCTCATACTGTCTGTCTGATGGTAACAGCTGATATGCTCTAAATAGGGGATGTGCTTCCTCTCTAATAATTGCTTTTCCCTTCCTCACCACTTGGGACTCACAGATCTTCGTCGTACAGTTCTGCTGTTGTCCAGCAATCTGACTGGATATGTTGACTGTCTTATGCAGTTTGTTTTTGTTATTAACAGACAATGAAAATATCAGGAAATAGAACAATAGGTTAATATAATATAATGCTGTTTTCCTGTCAGAAAAGGTTGTCTGACATCAAAGTAAAGCAGTGAAAATATTAAGTGGTTAAAATACCTCTTGTTGCTGACCCTGTCCACAGCAGTTCATTGTTTAGCTTCCATACTGGTGCCCCTCTCTGCTTCCTGTAACTGGGGGCATGCTGATCCAGGTACCTCACAAAATCCTGGATCAGATACTCTAAACTATCCTTTAATTATTCTAGTTAATATTCTCTCCCCTTGTATAAGTATTGTGTCAACTGCTCTGCTTAATATTATTTTACTCATCAGTTTCCTCTTCAGTATCAGCTGGAATTCAATTCAATGTGAGCTCCTTGTTGTCCCTAATGTTTCCTCTCCTCTCAGGTCTATCTGATCAATTTCGCCTCTTATGTTCGAGTGCCTTTCATTTGAGCAGGAAGTGTAGCTGAGTCAGTGGGTGACGTGGTGAGGCATCGTGACATTTTAATTTGCACTGTCTCAGTTTTATGGGACACTCCAGCTGGCCACCTCTCCGTCTATGACTATAATAAGGTCAGCTATAAGTACGTGTCCACAGCATGTTTCTGTCACATTCAAGGACACACCTATCCGTGCCTGAATATAAATCAGTGCTTAAACACATCCCAGTTATATTCTCAACATATTTAATACCTGTTCTAAGAGCTTAAAATTCAATTTTCAGACCTTGGTGGGAAATGAAGGTGGGTATGATCCTTACTGGCAGCTCTCATGTCTGTGGTAGAAGTTCTTTATGTTTTGGATGGTAAACAGGATGGTTGACAGATGAAGATTCACTTACAAATACAGATATTGTTTTGTTTCATTTTCCTGAATTATGCTTTTTTTAAAATGTGCTATTATGCGCTCGAGGCAACATCAATTAAAGTTGCGTTGTTTTATTCTTTTTAAGAATAGCTTTTATCGGTTTTTACA
>JAJHUR010095093.1:0-11004 GCA_027495735.1 Lutjanus campechanus | reverse complement strand
AAAAAACTAACTTTTAAACAGCTTAGTGCTTTCAGCAAATAGCCCAGATATTGAGCATTCAGCAATCCTCAACTTTTCACCACTCTTCAACAGATGTTGTGAGTTGTTCCGTGCAGGATGGGGCACCACTGACTGATGTTCCACAGCTGTCATTTTTAACTCACGATCAGGTACTGAAGTCTGGCACCCTGAGGGACTTGACAGTAAATGGGAACTGACAACCTGAAGTTAGGGACCATCTCAAAAATTGCTAAGAGAACTTTTCAGATAACCCTACAAATTTCACACCAACCTTATTTTGATCTTTAATCCAATTACCCACTATTTTATAGCGTTTTATCATTTTTATTATAGAAACTGTAGGCCAACACAAGTATTTTGTTGCAGGGTAAAGCAATCAGCGTTGTTATTGTAGGATGAGCACAGGATGAAATTATATTAAAATTTTATAGTAATGTCTAAAAATTAAATTGAATTCTTACAATAACCATTTTACAGTACATTTACTGTCTATGTATGTTCAGATCAGGGCTCAAATTTAGCCTTTTCAAGACCTCTTTCAAAAATCATTTCATTTTCATGTCACACTCACTATTAGATTTCATCATTAGAGATTTTTCTTAATTAATTTTTATTTACCCATTCAAGTCCCATAGAGATTAGAAACCCTTTTTTTGCAAGTGAGATCTTGCCAAGACAGCAACATAAAAGGTTTCAGAAAAAAACAATACAAATACAGCCAGCGGATAATTCAAAACTCAAACAGAAATGCTAAAATAAGGCCAAAAGTAAGCTAAGAAGAGAGGAGTCCTATTAGCATAGAATCCACAGCGGTGTTGATTAATGACAGTTATATTAGATTCATTCATTTAAACTGTCTTGAGCAGAAAATATGAAGACTTTATTAGCCATCTCTGTCTGCAGGAACAGACAGCAGAACAGTCGTGTGATATGAGAACGTTGGTGGAGGCATGATGGAAGTTTGCCCAGGGAGGCTTTATAAATAAAACTGCACCAGTGACTCAGTCGTATGGACAGAGATGATGGGTGAGTGGTTTAAATTTGTTTATCACAGCATATTGAGATTTGTTGCCACAGTCCAACATGTGGAGACATTGCTGACACATCATGAATACAAGAAGTCACTTTATTCAAAAAAGGTTGGAACAATCGAGATTCACCAAGCTAGCCAAGAGAGAAATAGACTTTGACTGCTCTGAGGTAGTCAAAATTAGATTTGCACAGGTTATCTAAAATCACAAATTACACAAAAGTCAGTATATAAAACTATTGAAAAAAAGACATTTCTTTGTCCTCAATTTAAAATAGCAGGCTAGTTAGTAGGTCACAAAAAAGTGACTTCTCAATGTCTGTGTTTATGAATCATTATTATTCATTTGGTAAGGATTATTGTGTATAAGCTACTCTGTTGGGTTGCTAAAAGAAAACAAAATAAGCTTATACTAGAAAAAAGACATTTACCAAAGGTACAGGTTCTAAGAATGGAAACAATTTAAATGATGTTTATTTTGGACAGCAAAGCTTTGGAATGAATCACTTATTCTTTTGGTGTATGTGCTTGTGTGTGCAGGTTGGGGGGGCTCAGTTTTCCTTAGATACACGTAGGGGGAGCTCAAAAGAAAAAAAAACATTGGGAGCCATGTGCTTTAGACTCACCAAAATATACCAGGGTATTAAGAAATCACAAGTGTATGATTTTCAATACCATCCAAAATACAGATGCTCCTCTTTCTATTAAACTGACAGAGAGATGCTGTATTCAGGTGATGTATTGTAGAGCACAGCACGCACCACCAGAGGTCAGTGTCTCTACCGATAACCAGCCGCAGCCGGCTGAGTCGTGTTACAGCCATGCCGGAGCGATCCGCAGCCATTGTACACAGTGCTTGTGATTCCACCAGAAGCGCCTTGGTGCGAACTTGAAGGAACTCTCCGCTCCGCTTCAAATACGCGCTGAGTCTATTTTTGACGGATGCCACGTCATTTAGCACAGAGCAGATCAAACAGGCAGGAAGTCAGGCACAGAAAAGGCAGGGAGAATCTGGTTAATTTTCAAAATAAAAGACCCTGTGCAGACTCACGATCATAAAGACTAAAAAAAACTATTTGACCACGTAGCCTGCTTATCCATGGTAGAAGCACAAAGAGCAAGGAAAAAGGACCTAATCAACAAATTGTGAGTAAGCAAACATAATCGGGCAGACAAAACGCTCCGCTGCTGAAACGCTCCTGAAACACTGCTGGCGGGGGCTTGCAGCCGTGCGGAGGACAGATCAGAACCGCTGAGCAAGTGTGAGAGAGTGTGTGGCACAGACTGGCGGTCAAAGCACACTGAGCACTGAAGTGTCGACCTGGCAGTAAATGTACAGTGTAGGTTTGAGTTTGTCATTGAGTAAAGACTGTAGCTTCTCAAGAGCAAAGCAAAGCTCCTGAGTGTGTGTTTTTTCTCAGCTGTAGGAATAGCGCCGCTATGACGATCAGCTCTGCCTTCACTGAGCGATACTAATTAAAGTAAAGCCTGCCAAAAGCAAGCAGTCGAGCTGAGCCGTTTTATATAAATCCTGTCATAATACTGTATACCCCGCTGAAATGTCAGGAAGGTATGAAAAAATAGATACAGCCCAAACTTATTACCAAAGTAGCAGAGATACAGCTAAAAAATGTCCAACAGGGAAACTAACTTGAGAAATCACATGAAAAAGAGGTGAAATCAGAAATGATTACCCAGCTCAGTTTAAAGAGTGACTGTCTGCTTAAATGAGGAATTACATTACACTTGAGTTCACATTAGATTTTTACCTCCAAATATAGATAATCTGTCTGAAGTGTCAGCTTGTTTACAACCTGTCTGATCACCTGACAGTTAGAACAGTGCAAACCCTGCTACCTTTAATAGCTCAAAATATCAGCTCAAAAGCTAGCTCACTTTTTCAACTGTGCAGCATTGCGTGTATGAGCTTTGTTTGTTTGTTTGTTGTTGTTTTTTCCAACAGGCCACTCAGCATGGCCTTGAGTACTACATCTTTCTAGCTTTTAACCATTATGAATGATTTAATGCGGACGCTGTAGCAGACTGTCTTCACAAACAAGTTATTAAAGAATAACTAAACCCTCAAAGCGCTTTATTCAACTGAAAAAAAAAAATCTATCTTGGCCTTCAGCAGTGTTGTTGATTGATTCAGGTAAGGAAGTATTTGAATTCTATGTATTGTGGTACAAATATGCACAGCGACGGCTGTCTGCTGGTTGAAACCCAGCTGTTGCAATTGAATTTTGCTATTGGCTGATCTGGAGTCTGATAGCGGCTGCTCATGGCTGGTTGGCTCTGACTACCAGCTACAGCCGTTTTTTGGTTGGCACCACGCCCCCTACAGTGATTGCTACATGCATCCACATCCCAACCCCTGTCCTCAACCCCTTGCACACTTTTTAGCACTTTGCAAAAAATATGCAGTGAGCGGAGTTAGGCTCAGTCCTAGGAATGAAGTTATGGAGTGAAAATAGTGCTTGTGCATGTGCGCTCAATGATTAATATTTTAAAAATCACAACCTAATGAACAGAATGTGTATGTCGTTTCTGACTTTATGTTGCAAAGCTCCACAAGACCACCTCCAAGCAAACAGTAACCCTTCAAAACATAAGTTTAAAAAAAAAAGCAGAATAGTTACAGCCATTCTTTTTTTTACTTCTTAGCATCTGATTTGAGTCTGTTGCTATGGGAAACTATAGAGAAAACACTGCATAATGATTCCATCTATGTTTAGTTTACCCCTGCCTCAAGCAAAACGAAAAGGGCTACATGAGCCTTATTTTTTTCTCAACAGGATGCTGATAGATTTTCAGAAAAGAAAACATGGTCAGCAGGCCGCCATTACACATCTTACCATTATAGGGACTGTCTTTACATTCTTGAAAACTTCTTCTCAAAGAGTAAAATTCGGAATCACAAGAGAAACGGAGTCGAGGGCACGACAAGCTTAACCTGTTATATTTTCTCCTCTGGTGGACTGGGTGTAAAGGTATCGGATTTTTTGAAGTAGTGCATCAGTGATGTCCTTCTGAGGATCCCATCTCGTCAAAGGAAGCAGCGAGCGGCCGAAATAGGATCGATAAATGGATCGAGGAGCCCGCATCCCCCACCAGCCCGAGTTCGACAGTACACACACACACACACTCCACTCTCACACCCCTCTTGACTGTTATGTTTCAATCAATTGACTCCAGTGACTGGGTGTCTCTGGTCAGTGCAGCCATCCCGATGACCGCAGAACCTATTAAGTAGCTCTTAGGACTTTGCACTCAGCAGCAGCAGCGGTCCTGAAATGTTCATGTAATAGCTGCTTATAACAATAAGCAATAAAATGCCATGGTATAGGAAATTGAATTAATTACATCATTATCAGTCGCCCGCCCCGGTCTGTGGAACAAACGGCTCCATCACATCAGGGCTGCCCCCTCTGTTGAGTCATTCAAAGCACAGCTCAAGGCCTACCTCTATTCTTTGGCTCCTGAATGTTCATAAATTGCCTGTCAAAATGGCTGTTTTATTTGTTTGTATTACTCATTGATTTAATCTTGATCTCGGTTGGGTGTGTGCAGGTTTTGTTCTTTCCTTCTTCCCATGTTTGTAGAGCACTCTGGTTAGCTCATGTTGTTATAAAAGTGCTATGGAAATAAATTGAACTGAACATAGTGAAATGAAAGTGTAACACAAAAAAAGCAGACTGCATTGCAAAGAATTTACCAAAAACAGAATAAAACAGAATTTAGGGGCATTGCCTTGTGTGCCTTGTGGTTTGGATGCACGTTCCAGCACATTTTGCTTTAAACCGGAGTGCGTGTCTATGATCATGGCAAAATGTCGTCATGCTGAGACACCTACTCTAGTGGGAACTACCACAGAAGCAATTTAAAGTGTTTTGCCAGGTGTTTATATATCTGTGGACGGATTTTGTTAACGCAGTAGCATCACATCGTGTGAGATTTAACTTTTATGCTCCAGGCAGTTGGAACATGCGACCTGATCATCTCAGGTGTGACACAGCTCTATCGGCTTATAAAACTAAACTGAAAACCTGAGAAATCCTTTTTAGCTGCGCCTTTCAGTAGTCTGGTTGGCTGATCTTTATTTTTATTTTTATTTAGTTGCCTTTATACTCTTATTAGTCAACTGTTTGTTTTAATTATTTTAGTTTATCTTATTATATCTTGTGTTTTCTTCCCTGTAAATGGTTTTAATTCTGATGTCTTACTATTTTACTGGTTGATTGCTGGTCTTAATTTATTTTATTTTGTGTCCCAAGTGGTTGTGACTCCAGTATTTTTTATGCATCTCTTCTTGTAGCTGCAACTTTTGTTGCTCAGTCTCTGTGCAGGAAATTGTGCGTGGAATTAAATGTGCTATATAAATAGTTTTGCTTTCTTGCTTTGCACGATGCAGTCACAAAATGAGTAGTAGATCATAATGATGGAAGACTTTGAAGATGGATGGGTGCAGTTCGACCCATGGAGTATTAGGAAACTAACTTAATGTAGTGATGACTACCCAGTACTTGTAGGTTTGAATGTCAACATGTTGATGGGTGTCACAGCCAGTATGTCTCAAGTTTACAGAGTACTCAGTACTCAGGGGTCTTTGTTGTTGTAGCGTCAACCATGTGGTCACAAAACTCTACAGGTGTGTAGTTGAGATCAAAATGAAGGCCGAGTTTGAGGGTGAGTGTGGTCAGTATGTTGACTGTTGTCACCTTGGTGTGATGTCATGATAAGATGCATCTAGTGATGTCTGATAAGATGCATCTAGTTTTACCTAAGTAAAGTTATGTTCAATGGGAGCCAGTGACATGAAACTAGAAAGTGACGTTCGGCGCTTGTCGCTGTGTGTCGGGCATGATGCGCTACAAATTTAATTTGAGCTGGCCTCAACTTTTGTCAAGGCTCCATTGACACATCACCCAATCGATTTTTTTTTTCTTTTGCCACTTCTGCTTTCAGTCTTCCCACAATTCCTGTGTCACGTAAACCACTGAAGAAAAACTTGGTGTTTCATCTAACCGTCTAACCCTACCCATTTTTAAACAAAATCAGCAACAAAAAATGCAGTTTGATGGTACGTTTGCTGACTCTACACACAGGTGCTCATTGATGAGAGCTTAACCGATACTTCAATGGCGACTCAGCAACAATGTAGCTGGCCACGTTTGGCCATTTTATAGTTGTCATTGGTCATACAGTTAGGGGGCAGGCAATGACCCTTTACTACTTCCTACTCCCCTACCTCCAGGTCCCTTGCTTGGACTACACCCATCATTGAGCTTAACACCTTCGTTTTGATTTCAGCTACACAATGGTGATGGTTTTTATCTGCATCTTGCACAGTTGTGATGCAGTCAAGGTGACAAAATCTGTCCACATACATATAAAAAAAAACTTAAGTGCTCAAAACCACTTCAGTTCCAGCTATCAGTCCACATTTTGCCATAATGACACGCTCTGCACCAGGCTTTGCAGTTTCCTGCAGCTCTACAGAGCATTTTTGCATCTTTCCGCTCATTATTTTGATTTTCACAGTCTGCACCTCTAATGTACAGCACCTGCCAAGCACCAAACAACAGACAGACAAAGTTAGCAACTAGCTGGAAAAACACAGCAGAGCATTTAGCAGCTGAGGAGCCAGAAGAGCCCTTTACTTTTGCTCATTTTTGACTGATCCTTTCTGGGCTCATCACAAACCCACAGACACACTAGAAAAACACTGAAATCCTTGGGAAACAAGTAAAATAGACCGTCACTATTTCTGTTTCCCATCACCAGTGGGTAGCTGAAGCCCACAGAGATCAGAAGGAGGCAGGAGCTTTAGTGGCCTCAACATGCACTAAAGAGGTTCACTAAGCACTATAAATTACCAGCTGCCTTTGTTGTACAGCCTCTGCTGATGGGAGATCTTTTCTCTTGTCTTTAGGCCAGTTATATGACAAAGAGAGGCAGCAGCATCTGCTCTGTGACAGCCAGGGATGTTTACTGCCCACAATATATGCAGCAAAGTGCATCTCACATCAAAGGGAGCATCCGGTATCTCCAAATCACTGCCTCCTTCAATCACACGTCACTCTGACTTCTTTTATTATCAAAATTTCTGAAACTAATTAAAAGGGACCCTTATCGGGCTTTGAAAGCAAATCACGTATTGAGCAGGAAACAAAAGTTAATCCTATTATTGTAACCGGGATATTGGCTGACTGAATCACATGCAGATTATTTTGATTTGATTTGAATCTGCTTTCGCAGCTCATCCTCAAACAAAATTTGAAACTTGGTGCGTTCTGTCCGCCGGGGAAGCCTCGCATTAGACATGTCTCTGTTTGACAAAAAGCTGGCTGACAGCCCGCTGATTGGTTTTGTGCCCTTCAAACACTATTCTCCTCTCATTGTGTATCTCTGTCCTGGGCATATTTCTCCTCAATGACTTCTTCCTGTCAGCCATTTTGTGAGCGTGCAGGCACACCGCGGCCTATACGATGGGCCCTATTTCAAAGCTGCTTGTCTCTCATTCAGGAAGCTTAAGCTCTTTAACACCTGCAATATGAATTATATAACAGCCCCCATATGGACAGTGTCCTGCATTGACACACGTGGACACTCAATATCATATCTGACACCGCCTCTTGCTTGCTTCCTCTCAGTCTGTGGACACGCCAGAGTTAAATTTATGTTTGCCAGCAGTTTTCTGTGTTTGTTTTATCCTTCTTGGAGTGGCAGATGGGTGGGGTTTATTACCTTAGAGTTTTTCATTTTGAGTAAAGTTTGCCCAGACATTTCAAAGAGGAAATGAACACAGCCATCTGTAAATCAATCAGGAAAAGTGTTTGCAGACTCACTTGAATTGTTTTAACTGGGACTCTGAACAAATTAAAATATTTATTAAGAAACACAATAACATTTTGGATTAAACAGCATGAGGGGAATTCAATCTTTATGATTCCGTCTTTGTCATGTCATATAGGCTAGGATTCTGTCCTACAGGATAACGCAAATATTCAAAATGTTGTTAATTAATAACGAAAAGCTCAATACCATCAACTGTTTGTCTGTAAATCCAAAGCTCATTATACTGCATCACTGTGCCTCCATTATTATTATCCAGAAACACTGCTGAAAACATGGTTCCTTCATTATATGAGCACGAGCACTGTACTTTATTCTAAGTAAATTGCACATACACTATCTTGTGTGACATTTCTAGCAAAACTCAAACTCCAAAAAAAGCTGTGATGTTGTGTAAAATGTCGATAAAAACACAATTGCAATAACTTTATAACCTACATTCAATTGAATACAGCAGGGGGTATTTTAACCACAGTGTTAGATCACATTTTTCCTTTATCTACACTCAGTAAGTGTTTGGGAACTGAGGACACTAATTGTTGAAGTTTCGAGAGTGAAATTGTTTCCCATTTGTGCCTGATATACGACTTGCGGTGCTCAATGGTTCGGGGTCTCTGTTGTCGTAGTGTGACTCACCGGATTCACACTGCAAATAATGTGGCTTCCGCTATCTACGTTCTCAAAGCCCTCCGGAAACAGCAACAGCCTCAGAGATAGCAACTTACAAGCTGAAAATGACAAATTAGCACCTGGGTACAAAAACAAGATAGCAGCTATTATCTTTTCTTTTGCAGGCATTTAACTATTTTAATGCCATGGCTTACCCCCCCCCCACTTGCAAATGTTTCACCAAAGCAAGTTCCTGACAACGTTATTTTGCTGGGAAATGGATCTCTGCATCTTGCGCTTAGCTCCAGTGATGACAACTGTGATTGGTTTAGAAAAATGCAAACAAGACAGGGCTTTTTTTTCCCCTATAAAACAGAATATCACTGTGTGGAGCCTGACCTTTCTCCAGAGCTGAGCACTGTGGAGAGAGGTCTGGCTATACAAGACTACTGTTGTCTTATTGTGCGCTCCATAATGCACCACACATTTTCAATGGGAGACAGGTCTGGACTGCAGAGAGGCTACGCTGGTGAACAGGGGTGGAAGTAATTAATTACAAATACTCAAATTACTGTAATTAAGTAGTTTTTTGGGGTACTTGTACTTTTATGAGTAGATTTTCAAGTCTGTACTTTTACTTGTACTAAAGTATTCATTTCATCATGTAATCTACTTAGTTACTTTTAAAAATTATAGTTGAGTACTGAGTACAATTTGAATTTATATCCAAACCTTTATCCTGTCTCTTATACACATCTAGATGTGTATAAGAGACAGGTCGTAGTGTGACTCACCGGATTCACACTGCAAATAATGTGGCTTCCGCTATCTACGTTCTCAAAGCCCTCCGGAAACAGCAACAGCCTCAGAGATAGCAACTTACAAGCTGAAAATGACAAATTAGCACCTGGGTACAAAAACAAGATAGCAGCTATTATCTTTTCTTTTGCAGGCATTTAACTATTTTAATGCCATGGCTTACCCCCCCACTTGCAAATGTTTCACCAAAGCAAGTTCCTGAGAACGTTATTTTGCTGGGAAATGGATCTCTGCATCTTGCGCTTAGCTCCAGTGATGACAACTGTGATTGGTTTAGAAAAATGCAAACAAGACAGGGCTTTTTTCCCCCCTATAAAACAGAATATCACTGTGTGGAGCCTGACCTTTCTCCAGAGCTGAGCACTGTGGAGAGAGGTCTGGCTACTGTTGTCTTATTGTGCGCTCCATAATGCACCACACATTTTCAATGGGAGACAGGTCTGGACTGCAGAGAGGCTACGCTGGTGAATCATGTGCAGAATGTGTCTTTATGTTATCTTGCTGAAATAAGCAGAGATGAGCCTGAAAAAGATGTATAGATGGCAGCATATGTTGCTCCAAAACCTTGTGACAGTTTGACTTTTTGCTTGAGTTATTGTTATTATTATGAGGGGTGCCAGCCAGGTCTCCCTCATGGCATTTAGGATTAGTCAGTCGGGTTAAAGTTTAGTTTGTCAGTTTTTTTGTTTGTTTGTTTTTTTCAGTTTAAAGCAAACTGCACAAAGGATGTACATACATAAATGACACCTATACATTGAATGTCACACACCGTAAAACACACAACTCAACACATATACGTTGCAAAAAACCAAAGTAGATGTATTTAAATGTAAGTGCTGTACAGACCCCCAAAAACCCCACCAAACAATGACCAAATATTTACAAAATCCCCACAGAATCCCGATCCAGTCCACAATGAACTCAAATCAATCAACTCAAAATTCCACTCCGGGTTTTCTTTTAGCACAAAAATTGATTCAGTTCATTAAAAAAACAAAAAACAAAGTTCGGTATACAGTATATATAGTTCACTTATGGAGGTCCAGTCAGTCAAACAGGTAGTCCAGTCCAGGTTTTGGCTGCTGGTTTGAGGAAGAGTAACTGGCTTCAGTGATCAGCTGATTTTGTTTTGTAGTGGGTGGAAGCAATCCGGGTTTTGTGAAAGACTGGCGGAGTTTGTGGACCAGGGGATGGCAGACAGTGGAGGAGGAAACATTTGAAAGGGTTTTGAAAGGGTTTTAACTACCTTAATTCCTTTTCCTTACTTACTTTTTAGCCGCGCTGAGCGTCCTGCTCCGTATGTCTTCCACACTCTCCTCCTCTGCTCTCCTCACTGAGTGACTGATATGGGAGTGAACTGAATGCAGGCGCAAAGTGTGAACGAATGGGTGAGTGAATTCTGGATGGGTGTATGAGTGGGTGTGTCTCTGGGGTGTGTTTAGGTGCTACTATCCTGGTGCTGAGATGCAGGTTGTCACAACCTGTATGTACCTTTTGGCCTCAATGTAGCCTTTGCAGTTGCCCCCCACCCTCCCCCCACCCCATACCATCTCAGATTCTGGCTCTGGAGGTTAGTGCTGGTAACAATCTGGATGATCCTTTTCCTCTTTAGCCTGGAGGTCACAACGTCCATGATATCTGAAAACATTGCGTAATGTGGACTCGTCAGA
>JAJHUR010095090.1:0-13808 GCA_027495735.1 Lutjanus campechanus | reverse complement strand
TAACATTCCCTTATTACACAAATTAAGCTCACCATCTTGTTTTGCTCATGACTCATGCAACCCTGCACTTTAGGTGTAGCCAGTAATAAGATAAACCCATCTTAATCAGAAAAACGTGTGTGTTGTTTGAAAGTGCAAGCAGCTCATTCTGATATGACATGACTGTTTGCTAGTGGACGTAGTAAACATGAAGAGAAGTATAAGGAATGAGAAAGTTAGCATTTGGATGAGGTGTAGTGTATGGAAGGCTCAAACAAACAAACACAGGACCTTTACCCCACTGAGCTGAGGTGTCTAACACTGGCATAGAATAGTTTGTCCTTTTCAGAACATATTCGATATTCCACCCCAGAGTAATAGTGCACTCAATATGTACTCACTTCTATGCCAATGTGAGGATGGGTGAATATCTTCTTCTTCACAAAACAATCCTGGAGTTTCAGCAGAAAACAGGGTTGCAGCTAATGGCAGGGAATGGAGACCAAATGTAAATGTAAAAAAAAAAACACACAAAACAAACACAAAATGTCTCCATCCTGCTTGTGTGTTGTAATCCAAGTGTCCGCGAGCCGCAACATTAAAATTTAACCACAAAAGACACCATTTACACCATGTTTTTAGCCGAAATGTCAACTGTAGCATGTAGCAGGTAGCATGTAAACATGGCGTTGATATTGTGTGGTCGATGAAGCCACTTATGCAAGTAAATTACCAGTCTCAAAAGAATTCAACTATGACTGTGAACACAATAATACACCCACCAATGTGTGTCTTTTAACTCCAATATATGAAAGCGGTTTAGTGGCAAATGACAATTGGCTCCCAACTCATCAATTACAGCTTGGTCAGTAGCTCTAGACTTTAAAGTACGATGCTGTAGGTACCAACGTGTGGGTAGACTTTCAATGTAAAAAGCACAAAAACTACATGGTTAGCTTTAGGGAACAGAACTATTTGTTAGGTTTAGGAAAACATCATAGTTTGGGTTAAAATAAGCAACTTTGTTCCTTAAGTCCATGTAAGTATCTACGTACCGTGTTTAATCGACCCATCCATAGCACCTCCTCCATAGACAGCCTCTCTCACTCTTTTGCTACATCACCTGACGTCAACATCATGACAATAGAAAGGGGCCTCCAGAATAGATAACAGAGGGGATACCTACTGTACAGCATCATAGTTTGAAGCATAGTGCTCGAGCTGCTATATTTGTAGCACTGGGAGTGACGACAGACATGTCGCCTTCCACTGCAGCAATGCCATGGGGCCCGTCCAAGAATGTTGATGCGAGTTCCTGCCATCATGATCCCCATTCTTCAATCCTATTAAGGAATTCTTTTTGTTCTTTGCAAATTTTCCTGTTTACTGTGACCATTCCAGGAAAGTACATGCAAATCTAAATGCTCTTTTGCTCTCGAAATCAGTATCTGAAGAGTTTTCACTTTGATACACAGTTAATTAGCTTCCGTGTGGTGCAGCAGACATTAAGTATCAGTGAAAACCTGTAGTAAAGGCTGCTTTGAAAAACACATTCCTCAAGTCCACTGTCATTCTGACAAAACATCTAAACAGTTTGACCAGCTTGTTTTTTTTCCATATGGCAAAGAAACATAATGGCAATGACTTATTCAGAGGCACAATGACTTAATTTTCACACATGAATTAAACGTTTTGGGTGAGTTACAGCCTTTTGCAGGTTAGGAGTTTTGCTGCAGTTTTGGGAAATGCACCTTCAGTGGTGAGAACTTTAAAAATGTTTCAAAGCAAATGAGAAATAAAAAACTGTGAGCAAAGCAGGAAGTTTTTAAACCAACGTGCTGCATCTCTTTCATAAGAGCCACCTGGACCTTCCCAAATCGGATATCTTAGATCATTTTTCTCCATCATTGCAGCTGGATGGATACCGTTTTGTAAATCTGGTGTGGGCACACTGGAGTGTCTGTGACCACCAATCAATCACTTTATTTGTCCCCAGTGGGGCAATTGGTTGTACAGCAGAGGGAGCAAACATAAGGATAAAACAAAGATAAAAACAATAAATAGAATAAATAGAAAATAAAATCAATCCAAACACTACAGACAAGCTACCTTTTCCCAGGCTCGGTGAAAAAGCAAAGCAGATAATGCGAGGCACTTTGAGGAGCTGAATGATACAATGAAAACTCCCATACCAGTTCTCTGCATGTAACCAAGACTTTCTTGCACTGGGCCTTCACCAGCCAAGGCAAGGATGTCAAGGAGGTATTGAGGTATTGGTATTATTAAAAGAATAATACAACTTTTACTCCACTTTATGTTAAGATGCATCGAGTGTCTTTCAAAATAACAACGTAGTTGTTCTGTATGAATACAAAGAACTCTAGAAAGGTACTGGAGGAAAAATACTCAAGTGGGTCACTTGACATGACATTCTGCACACTTACTGAATAAGATGTGCAGTAAACCAGTAAACAAGTAATTTTCAACCATGACAAACATGAAAACAATACAGATGCAACCAAAATCAATATCGGAATGTTAACTGCAAGACTCATTTTCATTACTAATCACTTAAAACATATTAATCATTTAATAGGTAAATTGTTACAGAAAATTGCCCGTCACAAGAACACAGAACCAAATGCAATGGCTTCACATTGCTTGTTTTTCAAACCTCCTAAATTCAAATGTGTTTACTTTAGAATTATATGGAACCAGAGAATGATTAGATATTTAGCTTCCTGTCACAGCCCAGCTCTTTGAGTGTAAAAAAAAAACAACAGGCAGATAGGCACATGAACACATTCAGGCGTGAAAACAGACTGAAATTCTTGCTGGTAATAACATATTGTTCCCACCCACAACTTCATGCATACATGAACACGTGCATTTAATCTGTGTGGTGCAGAAAGATCACAATGTACAGCGAATGATTCATTTAAACGCTGTATGTGCCACAGAATAATGTGATTTTGAAGGTCTTGCCCACATTCAGTGCTGTTAAAATTCCCTCTAAATTAATCAAAACCAGTTAAGCAAGTCTGTCTTTTAAATTTCAATGACACTGGGCACATAAAGAAGGAAAGAAAGAAATTGTTTGGTCCAGACCTTCAAACCCTCCCACTCTACCCAATTCACTGATTCTCTGAAATGGAGTGTAACAAGTTGACAATTCAGTCTGGTATTAGGGTATGAAAGAAGAGATGAGTAAAATGTCTCTCACAATGTGAACATTAAAATGAAAGACAAACTCTTAAGAGCAAAACACTCTGAGTTGGTTTGGTCATGAAAAAAAAAATAATCAAAAAGTAGGAGAATAAACTCAAATGCACCCTTCTAAGCACTGCATGTATAGGAAATTAAAAAAACAAACAAAAAACGCATCCACATTGTTGTAAGGCAAGAGTTTCACAACATCCCATGAAACATCAATGTATTTTTTTTTTTTGTCATTTTACTTAGAACAACTGCCTGCTAAAATCCACAGCCTCAATATCAGTCAGTTGCAGCAGAAGTTGATGCTAGCCAAACTATATTTTTATATGGTGGAAGTATGGTGGAAAATCTGAAAATAAGTCACACACAATGATCAAAATTGTCTTTGTGGTGTTTTAATAAGACTTTGCAAAGTATCAGTAGTCACACAGAGAGAGTTTGTGTAAACGTAGCTGATAGTGAGTCGAGAGTGTCAGTTTATAGGGCAAATGAGACAAAAGAAGACTGAGTCAGGATGTGCGTACATATACTGAGGATAAAAGTTGTCCACCTGTTGAGGGAGGACAGAACTCATCAGTCCAGTACAGGAAAAGCAACTGTGTGGTCCAAGACAGGAAAACAGATAATTCCTTATTAAACAATCCTCGGATAAGAAACAATCTTGTGAGAAAACCTCCTTCATATCAGGTTATACCAGTCGGGTTCATACAAAGTACAACTGCAACATACTACAATAAGTGTGTACTTTTTGTATATTGTGTGCAAATTTTTTTTTTTACCTTTATCCCGCTTTTTTAAATTGCATTTTCTCTGTCATTTTCCTTCACAAAGCTGTCTGAGATTTTGTGGGCCTGTGCAAATGTCAATAAAAATCTCTCTTGAATCTTCAAGTAACTAAACATTTTCGGTCAGACAGCAGGGTTCCCTCCAGTTTGGATTAAAAACCCACAGGTCTCTGCTGGGCACAAACACACTGCACCAATCCAGAAGCAATTTATAAGAAAACTAACTTCTGTTTGTTGACCTAGCGTTATCAGATGTGCTTTCTTTCTGAAAATGTGATTGCAAACGGGTCGTTGTATGTGGGTTTTGGCAGGCAGCTGCTGTTCCCTCTTTCCAGTCTGAAACTTTTGGTGGGACCATACAGGTCTACTGTCATCCCTGATTACATTAAATACTAACTTTAAGAAAGTAGAACAAGGATTTATAAGTCAAATCTTTGATATGGAGGGAGAAGATGAGTAAAAGTGTGCTGCATGAATATTGTATATTTCAAAATCAAACACAAGGCAACAAAAGACCACAATGCAAATCCTTAAGTGGACAAAAGAGTTTGCCAGGCAGGTCTCCGGCCTTATATACACATGAGCCAAACCGAGACCAGGTGTTTCCTGTTCAGTTGATGGTGCCGCCCTCCTCTCCAACCAGAGAGCAGTAAACCGGGCACACAAGCAGAGGAGTCACCATGTTTATAAATGACAAAATGATTGACCAGATGAGCAGATATTGCAGAATGAAAGAACTTTTAATTGATTAAAATAAAAGAAAGTCATTAAAAATAAATTAGGGTTTTGCAGAATCTTCCAATCCATCTTTGTTGGCCATGTATTTGACATGAGATAATCAGCAGAAAGTGAAAGTACATAATGAAAGTGTTAGTGATGTGTAGCACTTCTGTGCACATTATCATTATGCAGAATTTAGTCAGAAAGTTAGAATCTGAGATTGTTCTTTTACAGATTGTGATACTGCTGCTGTATTTTGGTTGCTCTCCCCTCAGTCATTTTTGTCAGGGTTTGAGTCTGTCATTGTAAAATGAAGAGGGCATCATTTGAAGGGAGTGACGCCCACATTTACAGGATGATGGATGGAACAAGGTGAAAACTAATGAGGGGACAGAAAGCAGCTCAGGTTGCTGGTGTCCTTGTTATTAAAATGCTGCTTTTACAGTTTTTTTTTCTTGCTGAATTTTATTTTAGTTTAAAATGTGCTTTGGGGCTCGGTGTCTTACAGTATGTTCAAGTTCAGATGTGATTTATTTGCATTTATTGGTTACAGCAGCTGCTGAAAAACACAAACTAAAAAGCACAACTATGCATCAAACAATGAATAAACCACATAGAAAATATATGTCTGTTTATTCTCAACCTTGGTAATAATTTATTGGCCAGTTTTAATCATTTATTCCCCCAATAGTTTAGAATTTTTAAGCAGGACAGCTGCTCATCCTCTAATGTATCCAGGGAAGCTGTTCATCTTCAGCGGAGCAGCGCATGAAGCCTGAGCCTTGTTTTCCTCTGTGTCTCACCAGGTGTACTGAGTTAATTATAAGAACGTGCCTCACCTGTCCACTGATCTCCACAGAGGAGCACGATGAAGAACTTCACAGAGCAGATTTTGTTTGTTTTGGTCGACCGATTCATTCTTATACTGTGAGAAACTTTTTATTAGAAAAAAATAGATCATATACAACAACCTTTTAGCAAATGTTACCTTTACGAAGCTTATAATTTCTATTTTTGTTGACACAGTGTCAGATTAATGTATCAAAACTTTCCACAGAGATGAAATAGATGAAATGTGTTGTATTGTGTTGCATTAAAGCCCCCTAGAAGGTTTGTCTAATATAATGAAGGTCGTTATTGAAGGAGGGATGCAGACATACACTTCAGTGGAATCAGCAACCACGACTGATTTGACTTGCTGTATCTCAAATACTTGCTGTACTTGAGATACAGCAAGTTTTCATCACATATGCTTTCTTCCAACTTTAAAAAAAGAAGTTGTGTTTTAACTCTCAAACAGTGCATGCTGGGAAGGCTGTTCATATGCTGATCATGTTTCTTTAGAAACTTAATTTTATGAGTTGATTGAACTCACGGTGTACAGTGCCTCCATTCAGCTCACCATTTCTTCGACTCAAGTCAAAATACTTCCAAGTTAGAATGCACCAGTGGTTAAAAGGAGTCTCTTATTTCCATATAATGAGACACTGAAGATTTGTCGCATTTGCCCAAATAAAATTCAGGTTTGGGATTTTGATCTACAGGGATGCCAATGCGATGCGATGAGGGAAACACAAACTGTCCTGAACAGTAAGCGTGGTGTCCATGGGAGACAGTGTAGGTTTTGTTGTGACTAAATTTCCACCTTTAATAACATGTTTACACATTCAACATGGCTGCGTTGTGAACCATATCTTGCAAGGGGGCAATTTTCCAGTTTGTTCTAAGCACTGAATTTACTAAAATATGATGGAAAGTTCAGCCATGAACCAAATACCTAAGCTGGTTACCTTTTGTTGCAGATTCAGGATGTTTTTTGGGGGGTGATATTGTTGAATCTGACAGTTTTGAAGCATTTCAATCCATTCTCATGAACTGTGCATATATTTTCATGAAAAACTGTTCATCAATTAATATGCTCTGCTTTCAAAGTATCTTAGATTGTCACAGTCACAGGTTTGTCTCAGCTTGTTTTAATTTTTCTTGGGTCCACATCTCTTTCCACAGTAAGAACCAAAATTTCAGTGAAAATAACAAACCTGATGCAACAGCATTGCCACAGTGTTGCAACACCTTAAAGAAACTGTTTTCCATCCTAACAACACACGCGCTAATGTTGTTCTCTTTGCTCTTAGAGCAGAAGCAAAACATCAAAGTAAAAGTAGTCATTGTGAAGAATGAATCTTGTCAGAAATGTTTAGAAAGACCCCAAATTATAGATACAAGGCTTTCTGCGGCGTCAAACACCTTTCATCTCCATTAGTGATGCTTTCAGACTGGTTGAAGGATCGGCCGTTCTCACTCACAATGTGCCAAATACAACAGCTTGGTCAGCACCCCTATACCCTTCAAGCTATTATGCTATAGGTAACTTTGTAGTGTCATTTCTAGAGGCGCCCATCTCGCATTATGTTTTAAGTTGGGTGAGGTTGTATAAAAACTAAGAACGTCCATATATGGAGGAGGTGGAGTGGATGTATGGGTCAAACAAATACAAGACCATCACTAGAAGACTAGGCGTTTGTGTCTAAGAGTCAATGTTGACTTCTTTTTAAGTAATTTCATAATGCAAACGCTTCAAACAATGTGTTTAAAAGCACAAATGTATGCACAGAGTGTAAAGAGTTAAAATGCAACACGTGTAGGAATTAAACATGGCATTATGGGAGTGTTGTACAGTAAGTTAAACGTGGTTAAACTTACTAACTTACTGTTACCATGTTAGTGTTATTCTCAGACAGGTCCACTAGAGGAGACATTTGGGAGGAGCCTAAAACCCCTTAGAGGCAAGTGCTGTAGAATAAAACCTGTAGTTGAGCTGAGAGCGAGCTAAAGGCCAGGGGGACAACAGTAACAGCTTGAGTCCACCTGGCTGTGTCGCATTAACAGCTGCGCCACATCAGCCTGACGACCATTCTACACAATGCTTGTGATTCCGCCAGCAGCGCCTCGGCGCATCCCAGAAGCGGCTCTCCGTTCTGCTCTACTTCAAATACACACCGTGTCTTATTTTTGATGGATGGTACGTCAATTAGCACAGGGCAGATTGAGCAGGGAGGAAGTCAGACACAGAGAAGGCAGAGAGAATACCGTCAGTTTACAGAATAAAAGACCCCTGTGCAGACTCGCAATCATGAAGACAGCTTTTCTCGATTTGGTCCTCTTATCTTGCTTTTTGTGCTTCTACCATGAACAGATAGGTGGCGTAATAGTTTCTTTTCTGTCTGAGCATGTAAATATGATCAGGCAGGCACAACGCTCTGCTGCTGAAACACTTGTGAAACACGGAAGTTGCTTAAAAGTCTTAAACACAAAGCTTAACTAACTTACATAAATGAACTTACTTAAGTAACCTACTTAGATATTTTAACTCAAACCTTTTGTACCTTTATTTTGAAAGTCTACCCAGGCATTGCGTTAATTTGGTTTCGGCAACTTGACCCAAGGAGCCCTGCTTGTGCAAAACTGATGCTAGACCTGAAGGGTCACTGGTCAGACTGCTGTATTTGATGAGCTGGGTGCGAGAATGTGTCGGAAGAATCACATCCAGATTGCAGTTTGGAAATTCTTGACAACAACATATATGACTGTCCACAAAACAGAAAGTAAGTTATATACATAGCTTAAAATAAATCATAAGCATAAACTTTTGATTTCTCAGGGGACACACAGACGTCTCCTTGGTAAACGTCTGGCTATTTTAACCCACTGATCCTCCTTGACCTTCTCCATATGCATACGTTGTTGCTTTTTATACTACAACACCCAGGCAACATTTCATTGCTCATAAAATAAGATCAAAAAGTTATTCTCGCACAGTGTAGTCCGACATGTTTGACAGCTATCCAGCCTGAATCAGCATCAGTCGGGCTGAAGATGGAGCGATGCCTGATTGCTGCTGGTGAGCAGGACAGATAAGCTGCCAGAGTTGATCTCACACAGACAGAGTGATCAGAGCAGCACTGCTGTTTGTTCAGCGGTGCAGCGGCTAGATCCTGCCACTCTAACGCTGCCAGGTTTATACCTGTTCAACAACAAACAGACAGCAGATGCTGAGCCAGAGTTCAATATCTCTTATTTATATCTTATATCTTATTTATATCTCTCTCTTTTTTTGTAAATTTATAGGAGTTGCTTTTCACCAACTTAGTCCCTGATCAGTGCTTATCAATTGAAGATACAGGCTCTAAAATCTGACTCTGGAATCATACAACCCCCTTTTATGGTTTGGTCACACAGAAAAAAATGACTTATTATGATCATGGGAAAAAGATTAATGAGTGATTCTTATTAGACTCTATCTAATAACCAATGCTGAGGTGCTTTCATTGAACCCGGTGACTCTCTTTATACAACCATCTGAAAAAGGCTGGTATCTGTGGTCTATAATTTGAGTGATAGGTACCGTCAAGCTACAATTACTCAAAAATACAACTTGTAGATCATATGTACAGCATGTGCTTTTTCATCTTCTATGAACAGTGTACAGATCCTTTCAACACGAAGCTGTGCATCACTGTGCTGGAACATGAGGCGATGGCCGTGGATGAATGGCAAGACAATGGCAATTTTTTTTTCTACTTTTGTGCACCACGAGAACCAGTAAGACTCGCATTTTAACGGCTTTCTTCATCATCTGTGATGTGAAAACATCAGATTTTCAGTCAGAGAAAGTAAAAGTGTGTGTCCTCTTATAGTTTAGCAATAAAATCAGTTTAGCATGGATTACCCTGCTGGGCTGCTGACACCACTGCAGCAGCTGGCTGTGAATTGAGGGATTCATTTTGACCAAATGTGACATTTTTTGGTTTTATTTAGTTTCTGCTGAGTCTGAATGAAGCTGATGTTAAAAATATGGTTTCTGGTTAAGCAAAATGCATCTTACTCTTTAAAAAATATATTTCAGTCAGACAACTCACCTTTAAGAATGTTTATTGCAACAGCAGCTTAGTAAGAGTTTGGCGTCTGTGCTCCTCAGTTCTCATCACTCCTCGCAGATTAAATTTACACAGAGATGAAGAGGAGTGATAAACACATATCTTGGACCCCCTGTCGGAGCCTGCAGGTGGATGCTGGGGTGGTTGTGGGGCTGAATGGGCAGGTAGTGATGCTGTTGCAGGGCATCAAAGGCACTGACAGGCAGAGGGAGAGATGGGAGGTTTTAGCGGTTTAAATAGACCGCCAGATTGGAAAGGTGTAGTGTACTACAGAGTGTGAGGCGTGTTGCATGTGATTGCGGTGCAGCTCGAGTTGACAGCCGGAGCTAGCTCGCAGGCGTCGCTACGTATTTTCAATGACCTCTCAAGGCCAAACTGCAGTATTTTCATGGCCCACCAGGGGGCTGTGGCCCACATTTTTGGGAATCACTGAGCTACGCTATGCTTATGACAGTATCCGTCAATAAAGCTCAATAAAATGTAATTATTCAGGCAGTCGTCTTAAACTGCAAGCCCCACTATAACCCCGTCTAGCCACCAGTGCTGACCAGAATTAAATAGCATTTTCTCAGAACCTAAATTTAGTCAGTTGTAGAGTAAATGTTTTTTAAAAAAAGTTCTTTAAATCTAATTTTTAAAAGCTAAAATAGAAATATAATGAGCCTCCCTTTACAAATCACCAAAATGTCATTTATATCTATTTTCATTGCAATTCAAAGGGGCTTTACTGGTATGGTAAACAGCTGTCTACAGTCTACCGTCCTCATATTCTGCTTGGTATCTCTGGCCATGTAAGCCTTTGTACTGTATACAGTATGTGTTCATGTTTTTCATTGTCCGTTTTTGCAGGTTTGTCCTTCTCTCTGGTAATTGAAAAACCAGGGAGATGAATACCTGCATGTGCATGCTAAAATGAAAGCGAGGCTGCGAGAAAGCAGCTCAGTTCGGTCTGATTGTAACCCACATGGACAGACGGCGCTTTTCATCGAGTTGATCAAAAGAACTCCCACGTGTTACCCCAGCCTAATGAGGACCTTTATGTCCTGTTGTTGTCCGTGTTCGTGCATGGCAACATGGTCAAAGAAACAAGGCCAACTCAAACTTAATAACTACGATACATCAGGAAAAAAAATAAAAAATTCAAAAGAAAATGTTTTTATGTGTCAGTCTGAATGCTTTGGTTTTGTTTAGAGGAACCAAAGGACTTAAAATAATTAAATGATAGGCAACAACTGTTCATGACATAAAAGGACTACTCAAAGTTTGCAAGATTTAAATAACAAGTAGTAACACGAATTAAAGTAGCCTAAAATGACTCGAGTTGACTGCGTTCAAGGACAAGATGGACGCCTCCAGAAAATCCTGTGCTTGCTCTTTCGCTTTATTTCTTTCTTTAACGTTATGGGCATATAAACACTGTAGCAACATGTCAACATATCGAAATTGGACAGTCCAGTCTGTATGCCTGATTTAATAAGACACAAAAGGCGGACATACTAATAAACACTAGCTTCAATGTGCCAATGCAGCCATCTTGGATTTTGAGGTCAGGGTCAGGGGTTCTTTGCACTTGTCCAGGTCAAAATATGACTTCAGGAGGCACTGTGATCTCAGAAATTTATTTGAAGCATGTGCCATTTGAACTTTACAGTTAAAATGGCACGTATAATTTGTATGGTTAAATTGCCAGAGGTTGCAGATATATTTAGATCGACAATATAAAACTCCTCACAAAAACAAAAAACTGGGTATTAATGGATGCACATGTGAAAATATCGCAAGATATACAAAGTCTCGCGATACATCGACACCATGTTTACATGCTACCTGCTACATGCTACAGTACAGTTGACATTTCAGCTAAAAACATGGTGTAAATGGCGTCTTTGTGGTTAAATTTTAATGTCGCAGCTCACAGACACTTGGACTACACCACACAAGCAGGATGGAGACATTTTGTGTTTGTTTTTTTACATTTTATCCCTGGTCTCCATTCACTGCCATTATACTGGATTGTTTTGTGAACTGAAGATCTTCACCCATCCTCACATCGACATAGGGGTGAGTACATATTGAGTGGATTATCATCTAGGGGTGGAAAATCGCTTTAAGGTGAATTTCGTTGCTTTTGGATGGAGCCAGGTTAGCTGTTTCACATCTGTTTCCAGTCTTTCTGTGTAGTTTAGTGCTGCTGGAGCTCATCAGAACAACACTCCACCACTTTTATTCTCCAAGTGAGGAAACAGAATATTTGTTACAATTCAAATACATTTTTTTAAGCACTTGAAGGTCCAATCATTACTAATGTGTACCTCATGCAAGAGAACAAATGAAAACAATGGATTGTCAATGCTGCCATGTTGACATTTAAGATGTTAATTGATACACATTGAGTAACAGGCAAGGAAACAGTTGCTGGTTGCTGCTGGCAGCCTTTGAAAAAATAACTGAATTCACTGTGCCACTCAATCAGTCTATTAGCCATGAAATACACTAACCAGTGAAGATGGAAAGGCAACAAAACATTCTTTCATTCATTATTCATTCTTCAGACAAGTTGTTTACTTGTAATGCATTTGCAAAGAAACATTACAAGGCCAACTTGAGCTGTATCCTCAATGCCTGAAATGTACACAATCTCAGCTAAGTTTAAGTCTAGCCTATTAGATGAGATTGACCTCTGCCTGGATGTTCTGTAACTGAAATCGTTCAAAACAGAAACTTCACTGAAACGCATTCTCATCCATACTCATTATATACTAATCATTTTTCACCTCCAATCAGCGTCTGATACTGAAGCCCAAGGTACTGTTTAGTGGCTGTATCTGATGCTGCCTTTTTAACACGCAATCAGCGCTGTCAGTGCTGTTGCAGTTTGGGTAGGTTTGGGCAGAAAAACTACTTGGGTAGGTTGAATTCAAATTGCAATGTGACAAACAAAAGAATATCCACTGTTTTGTTTGTTTTTTTTAAAGTATGAATTCCAATTATTGAGAGTAATAAAGACAACCGGGACAAATCATCTATCTCTCTTCCAGTCAGCTCTTCATCCTCCTCCGCTTTGTACAAAGCAATTATTTGTTCAGAGCTCTGCTTCCCTCTTCCTCCATCAGTCTCCTATATTGATTTTCAGCCTCGAAGTATAAAAGAAGAATAGAATAAGCAGATAATTGGGAAAAGAAGGAACACAGGAACTAGATGGCATACTTGACCTCCTATGGTAAAAGACGCACCTGATCTTTGCTCCCACTTCGTCCTTGTATCTATGTTTAATATGCGTCTAACTCAAGGTCCTTTCTCTGCTCTTGTGTTTGTGTTGATGAATCTCCAAGTGGGCTGAAGATGAAGACTGAAAGACAGGAAGAGTGATGCTCCTCCACCTTCTCCTTTATCAACCTTGGCTTTTTAAAGATGTTTCACAAAGTCTGTAAGTCTTGGCTCTTGTATTTTCCCCTGTTGCTCTGTCGAACCTCCCCTGTTGCTCTGCCTGTTCTCTTTCAGAAGCGTGTCTGTGTGTGACAATTAAAGCACATGAATATGTAATACTATTTCCTGCATTGTTACATTTAAAGCAGAGCAGTAGCCTCGATGTAGCACAGAAGGTGTGGCCTGGAGGAAAACAAAGTTTGCAATTCATTTGCTGCTATTAAAGGAGAAATACGTAACATACTTAGTATCATAAAATGACCATGATATGTCATCAAACATTAAGGAAACATTCTGAGCAGCTCTCTCTCTTACTCTCCTTCCTGCTTATTCCCAATCAGCTGATTATGGGTGTTCACTTGTCAGTTAACCAACCTAGTGTACTGTAGCTGCTGTCTCCACCAGCCAAGTGTGTCGTATCGGACCCTCCTCCACACCAGTCACCTCTAGTTCTTCATATCCAGTGCCCAGGTGTGAGCTCATCCGAAGTCCACTCCTCATCACACCCCAATCTTCAGCCATCCCTGCACCACCGCCAGTGTCTAGACTCCATCGGGGCATTCCTACTTTAATTGCAGCTTCACCACCCCCTTATACACGATAACGTCATGATGGAGTCTGGTTGCCAAAGATTTTCACATTTCTCATCCAGACTGTCAACATGTCAAATAAATATATTTCGTACACTCAGATTGAGATCTCTCCTGATTGAAATTAGTTTACCTTTTAAAGCCTGATTACTGTG
>JAJHUR010095089.1:0-16105 GCA_027495735.1 Lutjanus campechanus | reverse complement strand
TGTTTTTGTCAGAGGGACGCCTTCAGTGTGACAATGACAATAATTATTAGTTGCAGCAACTGTTTCCCAAAACCCAAGCTGACGTCCTCAAATATTTTGTCCACAGCTCAAAGATAATCACTTTACTGTCGCAGAGAAGAAACAAGAAAATATCCATTAATCAATTATCAGAATAGTTGGTGATCGGTTTAATAGTAGATAAATAATCGAATAATCACTACGGCTGTAGACTGTGTAGATCTCCACAGCTGTTGTATCGCCAACACACAAACACTTTCCTCTCAGATTGTTGTGTCTTTTGGTCTGAAGATCAGGCAGGAAGAAACCTTGATGAGGGACAGTAAACACGGCCGCTTTAATGTGGTAAATACATCACATGACCTCAAGTCTTTGTTTATAATCGGGCTGGACGACAACAATTTGTTAGATTATTATTAGTGACATCATAAATGTCCTGCCAGACTTACATTTACATGTAGTGAAATTTTCAGTAAATAAATTCTGGAAGTTCAACACCAATCAGACAACAGTCCAGGCTGGAAAGACTGAAGTTAGGGCTGCATCATATGGTTAAAAAAATCATATTCTGATTATTTTGATGGATAGCGTAGTTGCTGCATGATTCACAGTTATTAGGAATGATCGTTTTTGCTTCAATATTTTCAAAGTCACAATGATTTGACATTTGTTCTGTACTGAACAAACATGTTTTCTTACATCTGGAGAACATATCGTCATTTCAGTAATATTTAGATTTTTCGAGTATTTGTGCAGCCCTATTTAAAGTCGATTTGTTCACAGGGAGTGACACTTAAAACAGAAAACACATGTTGACCAAAGATCTTTAACAGAGAGGTTTAACTGTGCAAACAAATAATGACAATGACGACTCCACTCCTGGAAGAATTCATGTTTGCAGACTCGGAATAAGAATCAAGAACCGTAACCATTGACGACCGGCTTCAAATTTTCCGATCCATCAGAATCATGCGCCTCTGAGCTTAACATTACTTTCTGACAGTTGTTGCACATCGCAACACAATGATGTCAACTCGTGCGTCTGCACTGCTGGAAACTTGCAGCAAGACGGAGTCATAGCAGAGAGGCTGAAAAGTGTCCAAAACGTGGCTTCATTTCATTAAGAAAGATGACAACAGTGCTGCTGTAATGTCTGGAAAAAAGATCATTTAACTGAGGGTGGAAACGCTGCTGAAACATTTTTCCACACTACATGGGAATGTCTTGTATTTGACACTCTCCACATGAGTGCCACCGCTTCCCCACCCGAGCAGCGCGTCCATTACCGAGGATAAATAAATATGTGAGGAATAATGTACAGTGAGTGGGTCATTATGGCAAAATAAACCCTGACACAGTGAGGCAGGAGCCTGACCTGCTCACTGTACATTATCCCACTTATTACATGGCTGCTTGCTTAAAAAAAAGCAATAATGTGACACAAAATATTAATTTGAAAATGAGTTTATTGATTTAAAAATGATTGTATTGCTCCCCTAGAGTCTATGATCAGAACTGCATCCACATCAACAGCTTGTTCCTCATAGCAACAGTCTGTTATCATAGCAACGGTCGGCTGTTCAGAAACAACAAACCCTCACAATGTCGTAATCGACCAATCAGAATCGATTATTAAACAAGCCATGTGATAACCTGTTATAATAACATTAGCGCCACACAGGAAGGCTGAGCAGATTTATTCTAAAACAAACCTACATGACAGAAATGTTGACTGCTGCTACAGCTAGCTCTCAGGCTAAAGTGAGCTCAGCTAAAGCTGATGAGGAATCTGTCAGGGAATCCATAAAGAATCGGATCAATATGCAGAATTGATAATAGCAATGATATCAATTCTTAAACTTGAGTTAACGAGAGTTTTAACCTCCTTTTTCCATCCTGCAATTAAAAAAAGCAGTGCAACTTTGCACTGATGTGGCTGTTGTTATTTTTGATTTTATTATAAATTGTCTCAGTCTATAAAATGTCAAAAAATAATGAAAATTCTTGTAACAGCTTCCCAGAGCCCAGTGTGGTATCTTAAAATAGTTTGCAGCCCCAAACTCCAAAATAATGAGTTTTACAATAAAAGAAAACAGATGCTGTAAATATGTTTGTCAAATACAGTATGTCATTTTCTGTACCAGCTCTTCTATTGGCCATTATATCCACATTTCTGATGATTATTTATCAAAAATCTTATTGTCTTATTCCTACAATATTGTCAAATTAAAAAAAATAAATGTGTATATCTAGTTATATATTGTAGGCTGTGGAGTAGCCTAAAATACTGAGATGTTATAAGCCATATTGTACAGCCCTAAGCAAATCTTTGTTATATTTGCTGAAAATGTGCTATTTCATGCCGTCTCCTGCACAAATCCCTAATGCAACATGATATTTTCCCAGATTCACCTCATGTGTCAGCTTAATAATTCCATTCCTGGAGCGAGAAAGGTGTGCAGACTAAGCTGAGGCGGTTTTAACTCTGAGAACAGCGCAGTCAGAGATAAACAGATGCTCCAGATGAGGTGCGTCTGTACGGTACACTTTATTCCAGCCTCGGTGCACATGTGCGTCCGTTCAGAGGCAGAACTCCAGACCGTGTGTGTGTGTGTGTGTCTGTGCGAGTGTGCCTGTGTACTGTTTGGGTCTGTCTCTGTGTGCGTCTTCACATTTACCTCTCACGTGATCGCGGCTGGGGTTTCCTGCAGCGTGCTGGGCCATGTGACGGACACATGCAGGCGCCGTGTGCTGCAAACAGGAGCTTGTCACGGCATGAACCTGCCTCCCTCTCCTCCCCTCCCTCCCTCCCTCTCACTTTCACCCTCCCCTCCCCTCTCTCCCCCTTAAATACTCTCCACTTCCCGTCCAGTCTTCCTCTCCCTCCCTTGGCCGGGCTCGGCTCCGACACAGCCTGGACTCGGAGCCAAGGCACAGCCTGTACCCTGCAGAGATCACATGGACTCTAGTGTGCTTTTGTCACGTGCGCGCTCCAGCTCGCAGAGTCTCGTCTAACCAGCCGCTCCACCACCACCAGAATCACCACTGCCACCCACAACAACAACAACCACAATCCCTCTGTGCCTGCGCTCTGCTTGCAAGCAATACAACAGGCAGCTGATAACTTTGTTATCACAACCCGAAGAACAAATGAGCGGGCGTTTCAGTGTTTTTTTCTGCAGGGCCTGCAGACGTTGAGGGTCTGCGGTTCAGGAGATGGACCCCTGTGTGTTGTTGGCAGGGTCCAAAGGGGAAGTCAGATGTAGGAGGGGGGTCAAAGGGTGCGCTGTGGCGCATTCCGGTGTGTTAGTCAAGGAAAGCGGGATCAGTGGGAGACATAAATCAGCACATTTGAGAAGCTAAATGTTGAGTTCATATATTTGTCAGCATCAGAAAAGGTTGTTGAGGCAGCAATCAGTCAGTATTTATCAGTCCACTTATCTGACCTGTGCTCTGAAATGTGTATCCTTTTTTAGATTTATCTTTCCCTTTATTGTTGTAGCCAGTTTCCTCTGGCCCGGCTTCTTGCAAACCGAGTAGCTTTCCTCTCAAATGTCTCGTCATGCGGCCTGTGGGCAGGATCAGCGTGTCCTGCGAGTCCTCTTGACTTGTGTGTCATGCAAACAAAAATAAATTCTGCCAGGGGTCTGGCTGATGTGCTGCAGGTGATAAAAGTGAGGGGTGACTTTTTTTTTTATATATTACATCCCAACAAAAAATGTCTTAGTATCAGAAAATTTCCCAAAGTAATTCTAAAAATTATGACTTTGTGCTTTCCCAAAATAAAGAATCAGGATCTCAAAATGGCAGCAAAAATTAAAATTTGCTCTACTGTGTCATTATTTCGAGATAGTTTCTTATTATTATTATAGTTTTACCAGTCTTGTTAAAACTAAAACCATTTTAAAGCCAATTAGAAGAAAACTTTCGCCCTTTGGCCCCAGAGTGCAGCGTTTGAGAACAAGAAGTGGCGGCCGTTGGTCCTCGTGCTCCACCCAGGTCAGAGTTCAGCACACAGATATGACTGACAGCTCAGCTTATCACTACCTGCTGCATCATCACCCCCACAGAAGCAAGATAACGCTCACAGCTCCTCTGATACGATCACGTAGCGTGACACCGACCTGCGGCCTGCGGTGTGCGCCTAACGACATAAACACTGTCACCACGTCACAGGGAAACAAGTTCTGCAGGTATTTAATCAAGGAGCCTGTTTAAAATTCCAGCCCTCACGCAGCTCTTTGTAGGTCAGCCCCGCGCTACCTTTCCTGGCTTGTTAATTTTAGATTTCCTGTTCAGGAGGGGGTTGAGATGGAGGTGGTGGTGGGGGACTATTTTGTGAATTCGACTGCTTCCTCTCCTTCTGGAATGTGTCGTACATTAGTCGAGGACGTTACAGGTCAATGAACAGGCGTGTTCGTCTACTTTTAGCCCAGTGCCACTGTGTCTTAACTCCGCTAATTAGGAGATCAGAATGACTCGTAAAGGTGATTAGGGCGAGGCGGGTTATTTGCAGGTTTGAGCGCAGGCCTGACAGATTGCCCAAGACAGCGTCTAGTTTTAGTTAGTAAGTAGATTTCTGTCTGGCTGTGCTCATTTTATGAATGGTGGGAGGTGACGTCAGGTGATGCCTGTCTTAGCTTAGGGATGGATTAACTATACAATGAAAACTTAAGGGACAAAGCTGATTAATTGATTATTTATGGACCATTAAGATAATTACCAGCTATTTAGGTAATCAATTCATCATTTTGAGTAATTTTTTTTTGAAGAAAAAAAGAAAAACTCTGGTTTTAGCTTCTTAAATGTGAATATTTTCTGGTTTCTTTACTCTTCTCTGACAGTAAACTGAATATCTTTAGATTTAGATATATATTTTTTAACATTTTATAAACCAAACAACTAATCACTTAATCAAATAATAAGTGTGATATTTGATCAGATTTTCCCAAATCAAAGTTTTGCTCGTTCTAAGAGTTCTAGAGACGTTCTTGTTGTTAAATGAAAAAGGTTTTTGGAACACATGTTGACTTTTTCTTTGACGTAAATTGTCATTTTTGGTATCAAATCGAAATATTTCCAACCTCTGTGTAGAAAACTGCAACATCTGTTTGAGGCAAATATGTGAAACACATGTCAGAGAAAGTTGTTGCAGTTGTTCTCTGTTCTCCGGGGTATGTCTTTCCTACATTTCTGCTCCGGTTTATGAGGTGATAATTGGCTGTTTTTTAATAGTCCTGCATATTTTATTTTTTTTTATCAGGCAAACGCTTTTGTTTTCCTCGCTGCGAGCAGCAGTGTGACTCTCAGCTGAGGTTTTTTTTTTCGTGTCTCCGCGCCGAAGAAGACCATCACTTCCTCTGGGTGTCTCCTGATGTACAGACAGCACAGACTTCCTGTTTGTTTCTGATTTTGAGCACAGAGGAGAGCAGTCAGGGCTCAACCTGATGCCCCCCTCCTCAAATCTCCTCCGCAGCCAAAAGCAGTTTGTGTACACTCTGTCCGTCTGAAGGTCAGCGGCATTGACTGGCTGTCATGGCAGGCTCACAAGTACAGAAATGTAGGTCATGATGTACGAGCTGCCGGCAGCTAATGAAAACGCCTGCTGCGCTTTGCTGCTTTCAGTCTCAGTTGTCGAGCCTTTCTGTACGGGGCAGGGAACGCAGGTGTGGTTTGTGCGTCAAAACAAATAAAGTATTTATTCCATTTAGGCCATCTAATGAGCTGAACCACAATCGACCTGTCAGGTTCAGATCAATGGTAGAAGTCAGACCTGGAGGCATGCAGGGACAGATCACCTCGAGACTGCTTTAAGACACAATGTGCTGGTTTGACATCAGCTGACAGGAGCTGCTGATAACTTCGAGATAAAACAGTTTGTGAAATGACCTCTCAGCCAGTTTACCTGTGTGTTTTAAAGCTGGTATGATAGCACCACCTGCTGGTCAGATCAGGCAAACACTTCTCTCAGTCAGATGAGGAGGAGGTGTCACAATTTCAATTCTGAATTTTAAAAAAAATCAATCGAAATCAAAAACAGGATCGGCAACTCTTTCTCTGTTTTTTCTCTTCAGCCCCGCCTACTTAAAAAACAAAATACTCAAGCTGCAACAATCAATCAGTTAATCACCAGTACAAAGTAATCACAAACTATTTTTTATAATTGATTAACTGGTTTAAATTAAATGTGAATAGTTTCTCGTTTCTTTTCTCATTTTTGAAAGTAAACTGAATGTCTTTAGGTTGTGAGCAAAACAAGACATTTCAGGACGTCATCTCTGGCACTGATCAACATTTTTCACCATTTTCTGACATTTTATAGATCATGCGACTAATCGATCAATTGAGAAAATAATCAACAGCACCAATAGCTTTGGGGCTGTCGGATGGAAGGAACGGTTTCCCCGGTCTTGAAATGTGTCCGAGGAACACTTAGAAAACCCGAGGTGGAGAATGTAAGAGCTCAGCTTATAGCTGAGGGGGACGTGTAGAAGGCCAGTAATTCACAGAGGAGCCTGGCAACGTAGGGCTCTGTAAGTGAGCACCAAGATTTTAAAATGAAATCTAAAATTAACAGGAAGCCAGTGCAAAGAGGTTAAAATCGGCATAATATGTGACCATCTGTTGGGACTGTGTAAAGAGCCTCGCAGCAGCATTTTGGACATTTTGTAGACGGTGTATTGAAGATCTTTTAAGGCTGGAGGAAAGAGAGTTGCAGTAGCCTTACAGAGACAAGATGAATGCATGTAACAGCATCTCCATTTCATTTCATTTCCTGATACAATAGACGTTGAAAAAATATCAATTTGGCTTTGTTTCTTAGATGAAAGAGTCACGATCGAGTCAGCGTCCTACTGAAAGTATCAGAGCTCAAGAAGATTTTAAAAATGTAAAATGTCGGGTGATCTTAAACTTAAACTTGACAAATAAATTTCTTTCTTGCACTTATGTAGTAACTGCTAATAAATACGACAGTTTGTACGTCTGCACCAGTAATGGATCAGGTCTTAAATACAAAAACATGTAGAGCCGCCACCAACGATTGTTTTCATTGTCGATTAGTCTTTCGATCATTTTCTGGATTAATCAGTCAGCTGTTGATCAGTCTCCCAAAGCACAACACAACATCCTCAGATGTCACGTTTTGTCCACAACACAGATATTCAGTTTACTGTCAGAGAGGAGTAAAGAAATGAGAAAATATTCACACTTGAGAAGCTGAAATCTGTGAATTTGGACGAGTCAAAATGATGAACTTATTATCAGAATAGTTGGTCATGAATTTAGAGCTGCAACAATTAATTGATTAATCAGTTTTATTGGGGAAATAAGTCTAAATCCTCTGACTCTAGCTTCTTAAATTTGAATTTTGTTCTTTTGTCTACTTGTCTATGACGGTAAACTAAATATTGTTCGGTGATTGACAAAACAAGATATTTAAGGATGATTATTTTTTGGACCTACTTCAGCATTTTCTGACATTTTATGGACCAAATAACCAATCAATCAATCAAAAAGAATAATCACTGATGAAAATAACTGCTAGTTGCAGCGCTGCATTAATCTAATAGTTGAAAACTACTCGATTAATTGACTAATGGTTGCAGCTCTGCAAATGTGAGCTCAGAGGGAAAACAGGAAGCATCAGCTCCTTCGCCCTGCTGCTCCTCCTGTGTCTGTCTGTCTGTCTGTCTCTCTGTCCCTCTGTCCAGCTGTCAGAGCTCCACAGAAAAGATCTGCTCACAACCAATTACCCCAAATGGAAATGACACCTTGAACTTTAATGGTGCCATTCGAGTCAAAATCAAACGTGGTTCCCTGCTGACTTCTCCCCTCTCTCCGTCTTCACAGCCTCTTTTAAAGAGAACAGGATGGTTCTGTGCACTCGCTGGCAGCTCATGCATGTTGTTTTTTTTTTCGTTGTCCTCCTGCAGCACTGCCCTCAGCCCGGGACACCCCCAGCCCCATCGACCCAGAGTCCATCCAGGTGCCCCTGACCTACGAGCCCGACCCGGCGGACCTGGCCCTGTCCAGCGTGCCCGGCCAGGAAATGTTCGACCCCAGGAAACGCAAATTCACCGCAGAGGAGCTGAAGCCGCAGCCCATGATCAAGAAAGCCCGCAAGGTTTTCATCCCCGAAGACCTGAAGGTGAGCTGCTGCTCCGTCTCTGTCTGCTGATGTTAGATTAGATGTTCAGTTCTGTGGTTACGTAAGCAGGTGATGGTCTGAGGCGAGTTAGACCCTGCAGAGAGGAAGACTGAAGGTCAAACCAGCTGCTCTCTCAAACATGAAGCAGTTTAAAAACTCTAAAGCTTTATTTCAAAACACAAACCTGAACAATAATGTTCATATTGATTTATGAAAGGAGTTTATGTCAACTGTAACTGGCCAACATTTAACAATTAAAATATATCAACCTTATTGATTCTGCAGCTAATTAAGTAATCGTGTTTTTAATGTAGGGCTGCAACTAATGATAATTTTCATCATTGGTTAATCTGTCAGTTGTTTTCTTAATTAACTGATTCGTGGTTTGGTCCATAAAATCTGAAAAAGGTGAAAAATGTAGATAACTGTTTTATAAGGCCCACAGTGACGTCCTCAAATGTCTTGTTTTGTCCAAAACATAAAGATATTCAGTTTATTGTCATAAGAGGACTGAAGACGCCTGAAAATGTTCACATTTGAGAAATTGCAACTCCAATTTAATGCAACAAAAATCATTAAACACTCCCCACATGTTTTATATCATAATATTATGACTTTTTGTCCACAGCTGCAAAAAATGCTATTTAATAAAAAATGTAATCACAAGGTTTAATAGTCAAAAGTTTGATTTTTTTTTTAAAAAGCAGCATAATTGAAGAGTTAAAAATGAAAACCCCCTCAAAACTTTGGGCTTGATATTGAAATACCAGTACTGACATGATACCCACGATTACTTACTTTAAAAACTGTAAACCCAGGCAATTTAAATTAAACCTTTTCTTTGTTTAATAAAAGAAGCCTCATATGTTAAATGTTGTCAAAACAAAACCAGCTGGACAAAATCTTTTCCTCAAAGATTACAGCCTGAAGTGAAGCAAGATTTTGAATTCAGTCGTGAAATATCTGATCAAAAAAGTTCTGCTTTTATTTATTTTTTTTCAAAACCCCATGAGCACATTTTTATTTGTTGCAGGCGTCCTGTGAACCTGTTCCCAGTGAATAAAATTACAGAGTGGAAAAGCACAACAGAAAACAGAATAAACAGGCCAGAAACTGCACAAAAACAAAAACACGTCAGACTGAAAGGAATGACTTTAACTCACTGGATTTTTAAAAATGCCAGCTGTTTCTGTTTTGATCTTTGCTCATATTAATGGTTTAATTTTATTTTGGCTTGAATGTAGAGTTTTAGATGTTCCTTTAAAAGTTTTTACTCCCTTTAAAAACAGTAAAATTCAGCACAGAGGTTGTTTCACACCTAAACTTTCAGTCAAAGTAAAGAGTAAACCTCCAGCAGACAGAAAATCCTTC
This sequence comes from Lutjanus campechanus, assembly GCA_027495735.1. Lineage (NCBI taxonomy): Eukaryota > Metazoa > Chordata > Actinopteri > Lutjaniformes > Lutjanidae > Lutjanus > Lutjanus campechanus. The sequence goes on along the minus strand of JAJHUR010095089.1, from coordinate 6,567 downwards.
TTTTCTGCAGCTCCAGTCCGAATATGGCCGTTTAAATCCATGTTGCACTTCAGTATATTTAGCAGGAATCGTCTGTGTTGGTTGGATCAGATGAATCACAGTGTCGGACAACAGATGAACCTACACGCTGACTCTGACGTACTACAGCCGTGAAACATGATCATCGTTGTCTTTTAATTTTAGACTTTTATGAAATAAAAGGTTTTCAGCAGAGATTTCAAATTTTATATGTACAAGATCACAGGACAGGATGGTTGCGATTAATTGATCATATTAAGCCTCTATTATAGTATAAGCAGCACTTTTCTGTTTGCTTTTTAGGCTTTGCAAACAAAAACTGCACAGGTCACATATGACACAACATAATTAATAACTTAAACATACAAAACCTAAATATGCAGTGGAATTACTGAAAGTGACGAGTAGCAAATTTGTCTAGAATCTCGCAGGTCATTTTCATTTTCCAGTTGGACAAACCTTCAACCAGTGACAGCAACAAGGTGGTGGGATGGTGCTTGGTTCATTTTCAAGCAGGAAAAATTGACGGTGTTCATAGTTAGTTTGTGTTTTTAGACTTTTTAACACTTTGTTCAGGTCTGAGCTAACTTAACTTGCTGCGGATCGAGGCAGCGGTAGTCCAGCAGCCCCCGTGCCGTGCGGGGAAAATGCTTTTCTTCAATGGAGTTTTGTGGCTGTGAAAGGAGCACAGATGACGGCTTCAGTTTGCCGTCGATGAAGGAAAATATTCTAAATATAACGTGCACTTAAAAACGATATTGATTCAGCCAGGTTGAATCACCGTTTGTGGTGAAGAAGTGATATAACGTCGTTGAATTGTCTCAGAGTCAGAGAGCAGCTGCAGCAGCAGCAGAAGTTACACTCACATAGCAACTGACCTGGATATTTTTTTTTTTGATTGGTTTGTGGAATTAATTGCGTAATTTTCCTAATAAATCTCGAGCACAGCCACGACCAGTTCAAACCCAAAATAGGAAAGTGTACAAAAACAAATTTGGATTAAATCTGATTTTCTAATACTTTTTATAAGCCGACTAAGACCCTAAATTTAGAAAACTGTCGTGAAGTAAGGTTCACAGAGGCTTTAAAGTTTGAGTAAAATTACAGATTTTGTATTCGGCGCTGACCCCGTCTGCTCCGCTCTGCTCTCCAGGACGATCGGTACTGGGCCCGGCGCAGAAAGAACAACGTGGCAGCCAAGAGGTCACGGGACGCCCGGCGGCTGAAGGAGAACCAGATCGCCATCCGGGCCGGCTTCCTGGAGAAGGAGAACGCCGCCCTCCGCAACGAGGTAGCGGACATGAGGAAGGAGCTGGGCCGCTGCAAGAACATTCTGGCTAAATACGAGGCCCGACACGGGCCCCTGTGAGCCCCGAACCCCCACCACCAACAACCACCAACAACCCGCACCCACCTCACTGCCCCCACCCCGACCCCCCGGTCCCTCGAGTTTGAAGGACAATGTGTCTCTTTTGGTGACACTGCCCCGTCCTCCTCCACCTCCTCCTCCTCCTCCCACAAACCTCCCCCCAACTCACCCCCTTATGATTCTGGTATTATAACTGTCATTTTGACTTCTATCATAAGCTTCGATTTGTCTGTTCCTTCTTTTATTTTCTGTACACATTGTTCGACTAAATATATATATAAATATATATATACATAGATAAATATATGTATTTACACATGCATACTTCCCACTTTAAATGTACTGTGAGGAGTTATGAGCCAACCCACCAGCTGAGTCCCCCCGCCGCTACCTTCCACTTTTGAGAAACGATGCCATGCTCTTTGTTGTTCACTTTCATACCGATTTTATACGTGAGATCAGGACTGAAAACTGTTTCCTGTTTCCCTTCTTCTTCTTCTTCTCCTCCTCCTGTGTTAATAACGTGTGACGTGTCCGAGAGCTTGCTTATACCCCCTGAATCATGTTTTTGTTTTTTTGTTTTTTAAGCCCTGTAAAGCCTCTCGCTTCTCTTAACAGCATTCTCAGTATTTTAACAGATATTTGCACATTTTTCCTGTGCGATCGTGAGCGTAGATTTGCTGTTTTTAAGACGAACTTTGCTTCTTTTTTTTTTTTTCCTTCATCCAACCGGACACTGAGCAATAATTCCTGTCCAGAACTAAAACTGACATGACTACCTATAACATGCTCCTCACCCCTCCCTGGTCTCTTCTCTCTTTCTCTTTCTCATTTTTAGCTCACCCTTTCGTTAACTAAGATAACCTTAGTTAACCTCTGCACTAATGCGTGTCTCACAATCTGATCCGGTGCAATGTTTCCACTCGCTCAAAAAATTTCCTCCGCCTCATATTTATCTACCTTTTATTTCTCAGATGGAAGATTGTTGTTTTTTTTGTTTTTTTTTATAAATATATATATGTATTCTGTTGATATAATTGTTAGTATTAATACTACTCTTGACATTGTTGTCGTTTAGCCTCCTCCTTGTTTTCAGATTTCAGCATGATTTTTTCTTTCACGGATCGAAAAAGCTGTTTGGAAATCTTTTCTCTTTTCTCTCTCTTTTTTTTTTTCGTTTTTATTTGCAAAGTTGTTGATAATTCTTTTTTTTTGCTTCTGTTTAACTTAGCATGATTAATATGCGTGTTTTTATTTTAGAAATCAATACAGATGTCTGTAGTCTCTCATTGTAGCTCTCTATGTTTGCCCTCTTTTTTTAAAGATGGCTGTATGAATGTAAAAGATGTTGACACAAAAAAAAAGTTGGATGGTGTTGTCCAATACTGTGGTTAACCCAATCAGTTTGTTTACTGCAGACCAAACGATTCACAACAGAGATGATATATTGGTTACAAGAGATATGTTTATATGAACCTATTCTATAAGTTGTTCTTTTTGTACAGTATTTTTCCTATACATTACTGAACTATGTATTTTAAAGGCACAACAGATCCAGAATATTATTAAAGAATACAAATATATAACTCAAAGACAAATGCATATAGTGGTATTTTGATATTCTATATTAGCTAGGATGTAGTAGTTTTACAGAGATTTGTGGATATTCAGCAGCACCCAAACCTCCTGGGCATTATTATTCTCATTATCATTATGAATATTATTATTATTATTATGACCCTCCTGCTTATGTTGGCGCCTCGTTTTAGGCTCCCATGTCATGTAAAAATCATTCAACTCTTAAGGAAGCAGGTGGTGAAAATGCAGTCCAGAACTAAGAATGTACTGTGAGGCCCTATTTTTTATTTTTTTTAATATATCCATCAACTCAAATCTGACAAGAAAACCCACTTTGTTGATCATGTCGTAACCTCCTCCTCCTCCTCCCCCGACACGACACGACACAACACATCCTGAGTCGCACAGGCTTCTCTTTTCTTTCTAACTTTTCGAGGCTTTCTGTAACCGCGCAGCTTGTGAGTCTTGTTTCTTTCTGATCTGATTTGATGGGACGAAGTTACTATGAAGGAAGGGAAATCGATGGCTGGTGACTGTCGCTGCTCTGCGTGTGTTTGGTTCCTTTCGGCCGGTGCAGCCGTAGCTCGTCCCTGAACCTGAGTGATGGACACTGGGGAAGCTTTGTTTCTCACAGTGGAGCCCAAACCTTAGTTGTGTCGTAGTTTTAGAGCTGCATGCTGCTTTTTGCCAATCAGTCCGAGACGGGGATGTGACCGAATCGTGTTTTTGAGGGCTGATATTGACGTTTCTGATCGTTTGTGTGGAAGTCCAAGGGCTATTATTTGCCTTTCTGCTGACAGTTAGACTCTCATGTCTGTGCATTAAATAAGAAGCAACAGTTAGCAGCTGATTAGCTTAGCACAAAGACTTTAAATGGAGGGAAACAGCTAGCTTGGCTCTGCCACCTGCCAGCACCTCTAAGCTCTGCACACAAACCAGTGTGTAACAACAACAACAGTCTGCTTTTCTGTCAGACTATTTCCTGGCTGGGTGCAGTGACTTCCTGCAGTCCTCGCCAGTTGCCTGGCAACCTAATTGTATGCAAATAAACTCCGACAGGGTGATGCAGGACTTGTCTTGAATCATCGTGAAGGTGTTAATTTCACATTCATGACCTGCTCACTCAACATTAACCGGCTTATTACATTTCTGTTTACCAACATAAAATCAATAATTTGACACAAAGTATTGATTTAAAAATGATTTTGTTGATTTATTGTCTATGATCAGCACTGCGTCCACAGCATCAGTCTGTTATGCATAACAACGGTCTTTTATACAGAAATAACAGGCCTTAGAATGCTGCAATGGACCAATCAGAATCAAGTATTTAACAAAGCCGTCTAATAAGGTCACATGATACATGATTTTTTTTTTTTTTATATACCGGGATTTTTTTTGTACAGATCAAATAAACAAGCTGTAAGATAAATAGTGAGCTGAAGAGGTGCTGTTTCCATTTGTTTCCAGTCTCTGTGCTAAGCTAAGCTAACCAGCTGCCAACTGTAACTTCATATTTAGTGTACAAACGTGAGTGTTACTGATTTTCTCATCTAACTAGACTTAAATGTTTAAAATGTCAAACTAGCCCCCCTTTTTTTAAAAACAAAAGATGTTTTGTTCTTTTGTATCTGTGTGCATTATAATGGAATTGTTAAGTTTAACATGCACAAAATTTGCAACGCTAACAAACCCTAGCCCATGTTCATGTTTTTTCTCAGTTTGATTTTAAGTTTCTTTACTCAGTAAATGGCCCAGTTTGAGATTTAACCTTCAACTTTAGGTTGTTTGCCAAGTTAAAAATGAAGTTTTTTTTTTGTTTGTTTGTTTGTTTTACATTCAGTTGTGATTTTGAGTCGATTTAAGTATTATTTGTCATTTTAAAGCATTTCAAACATAAAAACAAAACTGGAACTTTAAACTTGCACTTTTTTTTTGGCAAACATGCGCACCAAACAGTAAATATAAATATTTTATTTTAATAGTGGCGGCCGTGGACTTCCATATTTTTGTTCCAAGGTCTTTAAAATTTTGAGGGTCAGTGTTTGGTTTGGTGGAAAAAAAGAAAAAACAATCAGAAAAGCCGATATCGACCCAATAAAACAGCAAACAGATGCGTCGGTCAAATCCCAGTCCAGGCCTGGTTGAACATTATTGATCCAATCCAAAGGTGCGTGTGTGTGTGTGTGTGTGTGTCGAGTGTGAGTGTGACGCGAGATGATTCTTTTCTAACCACAAACTACGGTCTTAGTATTTTTGCGCTTTAGACGGTTGCTTCCCTTCTGTATCTTTATCTGCACAGACGCACTCGAGTGTGAACAGGGTTCGTAGAGAATGAAGAGTGAAGACTGGAACGATGCCTCCTGAATCTGCGGAGCATCTTTTTACAAAATCATATATAGGAAAAAGCCAATAATTAATGCATGTGTATCCCAAAATTACCTCACCGTCGAGTGATTTCACTACCTCACCCGGAAACGTTAACCATAATTCTGATTCTATTCCAGTGCCTTGAATACACTGACTGTTCCCCAGTCTCTCAGCAATGTAAAGTTCTCATCGCAGCACCAATCGGATAGGTTCAGATCTGCACTGAAGGGCTTCTTAGTGCATCAAAATATCTATATATTATATACACTGACAACTCCTCATTTCTTATTTTGGACATTGCAACAGACCTGTAACCATTGTATTCATGGCAACACCAACGGACTGTTTCAGAGTGTACAAAATACAACAGAAAGGTGTATTCGGTCTTGTTTGTCATGGAATGGATGCATAACATTTATTTGTGCTGTTCAGCCCTCAGCCTCTCCGTCTCTCTGTAATTTGTAGTGTCTAATAAAAATCCCAATTCTTTTCAGCCGTGTCTCGTTTCTGTGCTCTGTGCAAAATCAGACGCGGGTCTGATGGTACTCGAGAGATCAGTGAGGAACAAACCTCAATTATAACGACGGCATCGAGTCAATTACGAGAACAAAGACGAGGAAATAAACATGAAAACTGAGATATTAACAGAGAAAAAGGCATATCACACCAATTAAAGCTTTCATATTACAGAATATAGTCTTATATTATGTAAAAAAAAAAAAAACTATTAAGGCAGATTGTTTGTTAGATAATTAAAAACCAAAATAAAATGCAGCTCTTTAAAACGATTAAAATCTAATCTATCTAATCTTGACTTTACATTTGTGCAGTGCGGTGGTTTGCAATGTCCCCTCACAGCAAAAAGGTCCTGGATCCGAGTTCCACTTGGATCAGGGCCTTTCTGCATGGAGTTGACATGTTCTCCACATGCTGACGTGGATTTTCTCTGGGACCTCTGGTTTCCCCACCCTCAAAAAAAGAAAAAAAATTTGCATATACTCACGCACACACACCCAGCCGTCCGTGGAGAGGGAATCTCTTTTTGAATTGCCTTTCCCGAGGTTTCTTCCCAGGTGTCTTCAGAACTCTTCATGGGGAGTTTTTCCTCGTCTTCTTAGAGAGTTTGGGGCTGGACACCTCTTCCTGAGCTGGACCTGCAAGACACATTTAAACACCATCAGCCACACAAATAGCATCACTTCTGGACATCAAAAATAAAATAAATAAATAAA
>JAJHUR010095088.1:2160-13212 GCA_027495735.1 Lutjanus campechanus | reverse complement strand
AGCAGTATGGAGGCAGTTTTATGGCTTTTCTGTTGTTTTTTTACATTTGAAAACTGGTCACCATTCACTTCCATTGTTTGGGAAATTCTGCAATGCTGTTTTCCTGTGAAACTCCAGCAGTGTTTTGTGGACTAAGACACTAAACCCGACCTTCAATCAGCATGAGAGTGAGTAGATAATGACCGAATCTTCATTTTTTGGGTGAACTATCCCTTTAAAGTCTGTATAAAAGAAAAAGGGGGAAACATGGCTCAGTGACGTGCCTAAACCCAAACCCAACACACGCACAACACCAAGCGAATTTCATTACATCACTTTCCCTTTTCCCCAATGACCCCATTTAGCATCTTTGTTGAAATCGTTACAGGTTATATGTTTCATTACCCACCAGCTACTCATATTTATGCTACTGATCATTACCTTCTGAACAAAAAGTGAATTTCTCCAAAAGTGTGCAGGCTGCCGTTTCAAGGCAAAGAACACAGCTAGCGGTTGCAAAATTATAGTATCTGTGCTCCCTGAGAGAGGTGCCCTGACGGACTCCCATCTACACAAAGAAACCTACTGTGACGGCCTGGTATATACAGTAGTGTGAGCATCGAGGGGGGGCTTTTCCTCTTCACACTTCTGTGACTTTTGCTCAGCTTCTTAACCTCAACTACACACTGAATGATTCAGCCGTACAATCTACCCCAACAACACAAGTTTTTCCTCAACTTTCTTTTTCCTCCCTATCATTAGCGGGTTCTATGAATTAAAGATCTGTATAAAAAGTTTTTCTCTCAAAACTTCTGTCCCTTCCACAAGCTCATCGCTCTTTTTTGCCAAACTATACATAACAGTGTGTGTCTGTGTATTTTTTTACATGTGAAGTCTCATAGTTGTGTGTCTGTTGTTACATTTTAAAGCAGGGTTTCTCAGAGTTTTGATGACTGTGTATCAGTTCAGCCTTATAACACAATTTGCATCATATTTGATGCATGTGATCTGAGACATGCCTTCTGCCCTCTGGTGGATTATCAGTGCACTGCAGGATTCACAACTCAGTTTGCCTCAAGGGGCTTTACAATTTGTACAACCTACGCCACCCTTTGTCCTTAAGTTGTGTGCATACACTATAAAACTGAATGCTCAAATTGATTCAAAAATTTGTCTAGAACTTCTGCTAACTTAAAGGGAAAGTTCGTCCAAAAATGAAAACTGAGTCATTATCTACTCGCCCTCATGCTGATTGAGGGTCAGGTTTATTTTGTTAGTCCGTGTGCTAACATGCTGTTTACACACTGTCACACCACACACACCCAATTCAGACAGCTTGGAGCCATGTTTACATGTACATGCACACTAAGGATCTACAGTGAAGATTCAGGATAAAAACATGGTGTAAATGACATTTTTTAAAGTTAACTTGGCTTGCTAGGGCTTTAGGAGACTTGGATCGCACCAGACGAGCAGTATGGAGGCATTTTATGTTTTTATTCTGTTGTTTTTTTACATTTGAAAACTGGTCATCATTCGCTTCCATTGTTTGGAAGTTTCCGCAACACTTTTCCTATGAAACTCCAGCAGTGTTTTGTGGACTAAAAAACTAAACCCGACCTTCAGCTGGCATGAGGGTGAGCAGATAAGGTCTGAATTTTCATTTTTAGGTGAACTATCCCTTTAAAAATGTTGAGTGCCAGTAGAATTTTATTTCTTTTGTATTTATTAAACTCATAATTCTTGATTAAGATAAAATAATGGGTTTTAATTATTCAGTTCCGTTAAGTCACTACAATGAGAGGGGTGAATGAAACTTCTGAGTTGCATGTACAGAAAACATGTGAGTTGGCTTAATCAATCATTTTAATTCAGCTGTAATCAGAGTATATAAACTTTTAACTCCACTTATTTAAGTGCTGTTAACCTCCAGCTTTTGAGTTTATGAGGTCAAAACAATTGTGGCAACTAATTAGCTCATTTTTTTGAGTGATGTTAATTTATTTGGTTTGACAGTGCACAGAAAGTGAAATTTGAAACACTGGACCATTTTGGGAACATCTGTATTAGCATTACTTGAGCTAGTCGTAATGTAATATGTAGTAAGCACTGTTTGTGTGTGTGTGTGTGTGTGTGTGTGTGTGTGTCAGCCGGACTGAACTCAGCACTCACCAGAGAAGGTGGTTCTTTCGCACGGAAATTTTTTTGCTCAAGTTCAACATTTTAAACTTGTGCGAAAATGCAAATTACGCATTTCGTGTGTTAGCATTGTGTCAGTCATGCTGGGAGATGCAAATTTTAGGTCTAGTCATGTCTTTACACTAAGCTTGTATGCAGTCAGTGGCCTGGTAGCTCAGTTGGTGGAGTGTGCACCCCATGTACTGAGACTGTGAGTCTTCTGCAGCGGCTGTGGGTTCGACTCCCACTTATAGCCCTTTGCTGCATGTCATTCACTCTCTCGCCCCCTTTCCTGACATATCTTCAGCTGTCCTATAAATTAAAGGCATAAAAGCCTGGCCCCTCCATCCCCCCAAATTACTTTGTAGTCTACTGGCACATTAACACATTAGACCCTCACTTTGGACCAGGAAAAACTCCCTCATAAACCTTTTTAACGGTGGAAGAAAATGAAAAAATCTCAGGTGAAACAATCAAAGTCAAATTTACATTTCAGAAGAGATTGACATGTAACTTCATGACCCCTTCGTGCACAAATGAATCGATCAATCTGACCAGTCTACTGCAAAACTGCTAAAAATTTATGTAGACTGTATGTAGACTGTATGTAGACACCTCCAGCCCACAGGTTAACTGACCCCAAGTCTTTTACACGAGACTTTGCAAGTCCACATCTGGTCATATTGTCCTGTAGCACAAAATCGTAAGTAATAAAAAGTTGGAAGCAGACAGCCACCTCACCCTCAGTCGAAGCAGAAAGACAGAGATGTAAAACACTGAAGGTAAAAAAAGAAAAAGTCTGTGCTGCCTGTCTAGATTACAGCCATTACTTGCTCAATAATAAACCTGTTTGTAGCCCTGCAATATGTAGCCTAATAAAATAATCAAACTGTAGCATCATTTCCACTGTAGGAGGAGTATGTAGCTGAATTATGAGTGCAATGCTAGAAACCCAGTGGACCCAGAGATAAACAGAGACAGAGTGAGGAGGAGAGGAGGCTTGGCAACAGTTAAATGTAGGGAAATGATGAAATTACGATGCAATTTCAGAGTAAGAATCAAGTAAGGAAACATTTTTCTTTGATTGTGAGAACATTTTTCACAGTCTCAAACTCCTACCTAGTATACTTGTGTCATCCAGTACAAGTACAGGCATTATGTGACATGACCTCTGACAAATTGCACCTGAAACTCTTTCAACTGTTGTGGTCTCATAAATGTGTCCCTTAAAACCTAGATTCTCAAGCTCCCACTAGTGGTACGTGGAAGGATGTCAGAAATCTCATTTTTAAACAAATAATTGTGCAATGGGACATCACTGTTTGATCTGACAGTAATGAGGGCTAGCTGACAGCTAAAATGGATGGAATAAAGGCAAGAATAGCCAGTCTAGAATACCAAATTGAAGGCAATACATCATCAAGGGCCAAGTCAGATGTTTAGGTGGATTTTGGTGCACTCAAAAACTGTGAGAACAACGCTGTCAGTGGCTTCACTACTTGTAAAGTAGTGAAAGTTTCAAAAAGTATTAGCTTTTGTTAGTTGCAAGCAAGCAACTTTTCGCGCAAGCTGCAAGCAAGCAACTTTAGAACAAAGTGAGTCTCTTGTGTTTAATGGTGGATGTGGGTTGGGTTGTGGGGCTTGTGCGCATGTGCAGATTTGACTTTGAAATAATTACGGGTAACAGGTTGTTTCTGACTGACCAAACCAACCTACAGCCCATGCACCTAGCATGGCTAAAAAGTGGCTGCACAGGATAAGTTATACAGAGCTTCACACTTAGTCTTGCAACAGCTTTGGCCCTCAGCTATACTGCAGTACTGCTTGAGAGTAAAAAGTTTTTTCCCCGGTAGCTTAGGGACCGCTCTCACAGAGCTTAAAATATTAGCCACAGGCAATAATTTCCTTTTAATTTGATGCAAACAGGGTTGAATTGATTGTTGATGAAGAGGTAGGGGGAGTCTGGGGAAACCTACAAGGAGGGTACCTGTGCTCAATTAACAGCTCGCCTTATTATTAGTGTCTCAGTAGATGCTATCAGAGGAGATGCTGGACTTAGACCACATGCCAGAAATGCTACAGTGTCTGAAAATACAGCTTGTTCACTGGTGGATGTTTTCCAGAAACTCTACTGCCTGCAGCTTGCATGGTAAGTATCATAAAGATAGATTTTTCTTTACAGCAGCAGTACAGTCCAGGTTTTAACACAGTTTAATTCATTTCCAACTTGCAACATGTCAACATCTAGTGATTTCAAGGAAGAAATATGAAATAAGACCTGGCTGGCATTAAAGACACCCTTCCCCAGTATTTGGTTGTCTACCCTTTGGCAACACTGACAGCCTCCAACTGTTTATTGTAGCCTTCCACCTAGTGTGTCTCACTTTTCCATGGCAATTTGTTCAAGCTCTTGAATGTTTGGAGGATTCATTTCCCCAATGACAGATTTCAGCTCTCTCTAAGGATTTTCAGTTGGACTGAGATCAGGAATCATTGCTAGCCCGTTTAAAACAGTCCAGTTTTCCTTTTTAACCATTCTTTTTGTGCTTTTTGATGTGTGCTATTGGTCTTTATAGTGCCTGAGGACTCATGATCTTTGATCTATATCTAGTTTTTTTACACTGTGCAGCAAATTTCGATCTAAAATGCTGGTAGCTCCAATAAACTCTATTTTAAGTTTCATCTGTCCACAGAACAGTTGCCCAGAGGGACTGTGGTTTGTCCAGGTACATTTTGGCAAAGATCAATTGTGCCTCATTATCTTTCTTTCAGCAGTAGGGTCCTCCGTGGCCTCACCGATGAAGCCTTTCTTGGCTTAGTGTGCAACATATGGTAGGTGTTGCTACCATCACTCCAGATTGTTCCAGCTCAGCCATCACCTCTTCCCCCGACATCCCAGGAGGTTCTTGGAATATCTAAGTTCTTGATAATGTTGCACATACCATGGTCTTTGTGGATGGCCTCATACTCTTTAGAAATCTTATGTTTGGTGATAACAGCACTTCCAGTGCTCTCAGATAGTTCTATTGTCCTTACAATCATCATGTCCAGTGTTTTTCATCTATTGATTTCCTTTAGTAATTGTATACTCACAAAGTAGATAAAAATAAAGAGAAGATGAACAAAATACCAGACACATCATCCTGATACATTTTCACCTGCACGTACAGTCTGGGACCTTTGGATTTTTTGTATAATGTATGACAATATCTTCAGAAGTAAATGGAAATGTACCAACTTTGTATTACCAGAATATTTTAATATGATGTCCAAAGTTATTCAACAACTACAACAACAAAAAAACATTTCAACTTGCACCATGCCAATCTGTAGTGATTTCAAGAATGAAATATAAAATATGACCTGGCTAGCATTAAAGCCGACCTTCTCTAATATTTGGCTGTGCACCCTTTGGCACCAAACGTTTCTTGTACCTTCCTTGCACCTTTGATTGTTTCCCCCACTCTTTCATTTAATTTGTTCAAGCTCTTCAATGTTTGCAGGGTTAATTTCCCCAATGACAGATTTCAGCTCTCTCCAAGGATATTCAGTTGGACTGAGATCAGGAATCATTGCTGGCCAGTTTAAAACAGTTCATTTTTTTCCCTTTCAGCCATTCTCTTGTGCTTTTCCATGTGTGTTTTGGGTCTTTATAATGCTTGAGGACTCATGATCTTTGACCTATGCCTAGTTTTCTTATACTGTGTAGCAAATGTCAATCTAAAATGCCTTGGTAGTCCTCCCAATTCATGATTCTTTTAATACATTATTGATATAATCTGTCCACAGAACAGTTTGTTGTAGGCAACTGGACTTGATAGAGTTCTTGTAGATGTTTTGCCTCTCATCCAAGAGGCTTCTTCAGTTCTGAAGAACTGAAGAACTACAAAGAACTACGAATACCATCACCTGGATGACTGAGAACCTTCACAGACCTGTCCACAGAACATTTGCCCAGAAGGACTGTGGTTGGTCTTGGTAAATTTTGACAAAGATCAATTGTGTCTTGCATCTGGTTTTTGCAGATGATGTGGTGATGTGGTGACCTCCAGCACTCACTGGATCAGTTTGCATCAAGTATGAAGCGGCTGGGATGAGGATCAGCACCTCTAAGTCTGAGGCCATGGTTCTCAGCAGGAAACCAGTGGATTGTCTACTCCGAGTAGGGAATGAGTCCTTAACCCAAGTGAGGGAGTTTAAGTATCTCAGGGTCTTGTTCTCGAGTGAGGGGACAATGGAGCATGAGATGGGCTGGAGAATCGGAGTAGTGGGAGAGGTATGGCATTTGCTTTGCTGCGCCATCATGACAAAAAGAGAGCTTAGCCAGAAGACAAAGCTCTCTATCTACCGGTCAATCTTAATTCCTACTCTCACCTATTGTCATGAAGGGTGGGTCATGACCAAAAGAACAAGACTGTGGATACAATCGGCCGAAATGGGTTTTCTCAGGAGGGTGGCTGGCATCTCTCTTAAGGATAGGGTGAGAAGCTCAGTCATCTGTGAGGAACTCCGAATAGAACCACTGCTCCTTTGGGTATAAAGGAGCCAGTTGAGGTGGTACAGTCACCTGGCCACCTCCCTAGGTGTTCCAGGCACGGGGCGGACCAAGGACTTGGTGGAGGGATTATATCTCAATCCTGGCCTGGGAACACCTCGGGATGGCTCAGTCAGAGCTGGTTAATGTAGCTGGGGAAAGGGATGGCTGAGGTCCCCTGCAGGAACTGTTAACTCTGTGACCTGACTTCGGATAAGCGGTTGAAGATAGAATGACCCATCCATCTGTCTTTTTATGTCTTTCTTTCAGCTGTAGGGTCCTCCTTGGTCTTTGCCCATAAAGCCCTTCTTGGTTTATAGTAGTGAAGTCCATCAACTTTCCTCTCTGCCCTACATCCCAGGAGGTTCTTGTCAGTTCTTTCAGTATCTATGTTCTCTAACACTGCACATGCCGTGGTCTTTGTGGACGGCTTTATGTTCTTAAGAATTCTTCTGTTTGGTGACAAACTGATGTTCTCAGATAGTTCTCTTGTCTCTACCACTGTAATAAAAAAAAGGAACAGTCAATAAGGGCAGGGTCACACATGCAGTGGGTGAATATTCACTTCCAAAGAGCTGAATAAAACATTGGGCCCTATCTTACGCTGATCTAAAGCGCAAGTGGAAAGTGCAAGGCGTAATTGATTTCATTTATTCAAGGTGTGTCCAAGTCCACATTTGCTGTCTTGCACCAGGGGCACAGGGGCATCCTGTCCTGTCCTGCCCCTTGCGCCATCAGTACACAGCAGGACACGCCTATCAACTGCAGCCAAGTACCTTGAGTAAGTCACAGGTGAGTTTAGGCTGAGCATGCAATAAACCAATCAGAAAGTCAGCTCTCAAAACCTTTAAGAAGTAGGTGCACCAGGAGTGCAAGCAGTGGCAGCATAACAGCAGTTTTACCAGGAGGAGACAAGACACCCGAACGCTTTTAACTTCACTATTTACACTTTATTGCTGATAGAAAATATGTTCAAAAGACACTTAACTAATCCACACTCCTGTGTGGGGAAAAGACCGAACATAAATGAAGGTGTTTTGTGATTGTGGGGATGTGTGTGCCTAAGCCAAACATGCCAGGTGTTATCTTGTGCTGACAGACCGACTGTGCCAGACCGAGCACAAGATAGCAAACGTGCTGGGCCACACCTTCGTTTTGCCTTCATTTTTAGACCTCCCGCCTATGGTCGCACAGACCAGGTGCAAGTTTATTTGCCATCTTGCAGACATGGCAAAAATGGCAATTGCGCCTGTGTATGATAGCAAATCCACCTGCGGCACCAGCACAATGGCTTTGTGCCGGGTGTAGGACAGGACCCATTAAGTGCCTATAGACCACAGCTGTTTCAATGGTGCCAATAAAGTTGACCAGAACCTGAGGTGTTTTTTGTTTGATAGATGGTATAAATAATGCCTTCCAGCAGCCATCAATCCAAGGCACTCCAGTTAAGAAGTGATCTCACCAACCACTTCACTATCTGCCATCCATCATTTCACAAACATACCTCACTTTCTGCACATCCCCTGAGCTCATCACTGTCTGCCATTATACTGACTCCAAATGCTTTAAACCTCACTGTCTGAATGGAGCAGAGAAGCTGGAGGTTGAAGCATTTGGGAGAAGAGATGAGCAATGAGTTTTCCCCGTTTATGGCCCATAGCATTATTGCAGTTGACACTGAGAATAGGGCAATGGTAAATGTAGTGACTTTTATTTCTTAACCAATCATCCCAAATGGACAGCCATCGATGTAGAAGCACCACAACCCTGGAATGCATACCCCGTTCTGAGCACAGACATAAAAAAGATAAAGGATGTAAAGAAGAGTATCCCAGTGCTGATTAAATATTAACAACAGGATCAATCAATGTGCCAGAGCAGCAATTGGTATTGATCAAAGTTTTCACAGTGTAGTGTCTTTTTAACAAATGCAGATTCAGAGACAACAATTACCATTTATCCACTTCACCAATTATTCCTCCACATTACAGAATGAAAAACATTATTGTACTGTAGATATAATGAAAAATCAACACACATTTTCGGAATTGCACACTTGAATGCTGGTATATGTGAATAGGAATGATACAGCATTACTTTAAAGCTGCACCAATATTTTTATATTAACAATGAATCAAATGACTAAGTAATGTGAAAGGCTTCGCTTATATCAATGAATTAGCAACAACTTAGCTCTACAAAGTGTTTCACTGTCTTTTAACTCATTGTTCTTGTATTATGGCTCACAACTTTACTGTTTGGTTCACACATCAACCCTGTTTAAAGCAGAAATAATAAAATAAAACCACTGTACACTTCCTGCTCAACATTAAAGCCAGACAGTACAGTGAGTGGTTATCTGTTGAACAAAGTGGAGCATCTGGCTCTAAAGACCCATGTATATTTCTCAGGAAAAAGTTAAATGAAAACTGAAGCGATTGCCTTGCAGATTCTCATTTAAATAAAGTATCTTAAAGCGACTACAAGAAACTTTGATTTTGTGTTTCAAATGTTTTTATTGGAAGCAATTGTGAAAAGACTTGGAATTCTTACAGAATGAGGAACTGCTTCAGGTTTTACAGTAATCACACAGATGACTTAACATGAAAAAGATAAATGAGAGAGAGTAGAGGAAGAGACAGGATATTGAAAAAAAAAAATAATAATAAAAAGAGGAAAATATCTATCAAACCCACCCACTTGCCCGCCTGCCCGGTACTACATGTAATTTATGAGTTCATAACCGTTTTGTATGTTGTTCCAGAAACGAGATAAATGGTGACCAGAGCTTTACAAATTGCTTTAGTTTATCACTTAAGGCAAACCTGATTCGCTCTACGTGTGGCATGTTGGTTAGCTCCATGATTTGCAATTTCACAGGGGGGGTTGCAGAAGACCAGGGGAAAAACAAACAGTGCAACAGAGTTGAATTAATATGATCTATGTAGGGGAAATAAACACTTTTTTTTTTTTAATCAGTTATCAGTTTCGTCCCCAATTCTGCAGTGGGGGAGATCGAACTTTTGTTGGCTTCCGAAAGGGGGGCATGCCAGGAAAAGTTTGAGAACCACTGCGCTAGGTGCTCCCCAGGCCAGATGAAATATGTAATCCCACTGACAGTTTGTGTGTCTATCGGTCACTACATGGCCACAATGGCGCGGTACAACACCTGCATTACTGCCAACGCTGCACTAATTTGCCTGCTGATCTAACCGCAAGTTTTGTAACAAAATTTTCCGAATTCTTGTTCCAACTTAAATGGGTATTAACTTTAATTTTTCTGATTATTCTGACACCACACGAATGCAGGATAATTTGCACATCCAGCAGTTACGGAGCAACATCATCATTGATATGATGAGTCATATTTGAGTCCAGCTGATGAACATACTCCTTTTCCTTTCAGTTCTCATTTGCTTTCCATTCATCTCCTGAGAAAAATATTTGGCTCTTCAGCTGCTAAATGCTCCACTGTGTTCACAAGCTTGTCGCCAACTGTGTCTGTGTTGTATATCCTGGTGGTTGAGTAATGTAAGACACATGCCAGGTAACCACAGTGAGCATTGGTTCATGTCATGCAACAAAGATTGCCTCCCTCCCCGCCTCCCTGTGTTTTGAGTTTAACCCTGGATTTTGTCGCTGTGGTTCAGGGTAACGTAACCCCTTTCAGGCGCACTCGGGGTCAGCTCAGGACAGGCCCCGGGGTGAGAGATTCCCACTGAGCTCTTGTTAATCCAAAATTAATTGCTCTCTAAAATATGCAACCAAGGTTGCATTCTGGAGTGTGTGCACAGCAGAATGCAGCCAATTCATCATGTCACAAATAAGTGTGCTTTATTTTGTGGGAAAACAAAGAAGCCAAAGAGAAAGACGGAGGAGGGAGGCTTTTCAGACTATATCTGGAGAGCCAAGACACTTCTTATTCCGCTCTCGAGTGTGCAATGTTCCCAGTCTGATAGTTAATTTCAGCAGACATTTTCACCCAAACATTTTCGGCCACTTCAAACACGCAGGTTTTCACACCATCAGACTTGTTATTTTAATGACTTTGTCTGCCATTTTCTTTTAAGTTCACGAAGTTTGACCACGTTGACCAGATTGTTGCTGCAGGGTAAGGACTTAACATGCGAGCCCCGTCAGATCCCAGTGCCTGAAACAAAAACAACACCGACATCATGACAGAATGATTCACATAACCCGACAATATGAATCTGAAGTGTGACTTTACTCATTTTCAGGTGAAATAAAATGTGGATATAAAAAGATAGTTTGTATTTTTTTTTCCTCAAAGAAAACTCTTCAAATGTAGCTCAGTAAAAAACAAAAAAACAACCAAAAAAAAAAAAAAAAAAAAGAAGAAG
>JAJHUR010095086.1:2022-17156 GCA_027495735.1 Lutjanus campechanus | reverse complement strand
GTGCTATAAACAAACCAAGTAGTTAACAGTTTGCAGGACTGGAATACAAATGTGTACACAATAGAAAATCTCAAATTTGTGGTCGGAGGGAGAAACACATCTACTTTAATATTATATTATTTTAATCAGCTGATATCAGCATTGTTTTTATTTGCACAAATATCAAAAAGCTAACCTTTTCAATAAGGTGGTTAAATGAATGAAAGAGGGAGGCTGTGTTTGCACTGTCAAACAACTTCACCACCAGTGGGAAATACTGACAAAATATTATGTTGATAGAAAGAAGCATCCAAAATGCACAAAGAGAATGCACAGCTGCATGCAAATGGCTGTATTAAAGGAATATTCATTTTCCTTAGCCATGTGAACAGCTTAGTAGGAATATGGTCTTTGTCAGAATAACAGAAAAAACAGAATATTGTGTGCATGTAAACATAGCTAGTTTGACTCTCATTATGGAGGCATGACCAAGTGACTGTTCTGACTGCTGCAATGGCTGTGATTGTGACTGTAATCATCATTATTACAGCCATTGTGACCCATGTTATTCTTCCTGAACAGTGTTATTTATATCCAACTATAGCAGCGTGGTTGGGAGGGTTACTTTAAAAATGTATTCTGATACAGTTACCAATTACCTGTTAAAAAATGTAGTCAGTAACATAATCCAAGTACCACAATATTAAAGTAATGTAACTTGGTTACTTTCTTAATTTTGAATTACCTCCATATAAAATATGGTGAAATTGTTCAGCCTAAGTGTTTCTAGAGCTGCAACTAACAATTATTTTCATTATCGATTACTCAGTAGATTATTTTCTCAGTGAGGTGATTAGTTGTTTGGTCCATGAAATGTCAGAAAATTGTGAAAATTGTTGATCAAAGCTCAAGATGACATCCTCAAATGTTTTGTTTTGTCCACAATTATAAATATTCAGTTTACTGCCAGAGAGGGGTAAAAATAACAGAAAATATTCACATTTAACTTTTACTTTTTTAATTAAGAAGATTACTCAAAATGATTAAATGATTAATTAATCCTGTCACAATCTTGTCACTTAAAGACAAGAAATCTGTAGTGGAATACATTACCTTTTTTATTTTCAGATTATGTAATCCTGTAACATGTAATCTTTTACTTCCCAAACCTGTCAAAGCCACTGCAACAGCTAAAGCCGAATCCATTGCAGCAAGTGATATATCTGTGTCCAACCTGCAACTCCAACTCCCACTGTTGCCATTGCAAGAGACTGTGGCTAAATACTGTTAGCTTAGCTTGTTTGTCTTCCATTGCTAACTACACTGTAAGTCCTTTTAAAGCACTTTTTTTTGCATGTTCACTTTCAGGAATCCATGCTTTCATCTGCTCAAACTCAAAGATTCTTCCTTTCATTGGTTCTGCAGGCTGGTTGATTTCATCTTTAATTGATCCCCTGCCCTAGTTTCCTTGCTGAGGACAAGAAAGGATTTGCTGCTTTTACGTCAAGTTCATATCTGTGTAGGAGTCACTGAAGAGTTAATGCCAAGGAAGGACGAAGAGCTGATGTGGAACCAAATGCACTCATGTCTGATGTGGCAGCACAAGGTGAGTAGACAAAAAGAAACAGCAACATCTTAGTTATTGTCTCCGCCAGGAGATATCAATGGGCATAATGTTTTCCGGGTCATCTGTCTGTCCACCCCATTCTTGTGAACGCGGTATCTCAAGAAGACCTTGAAGGTGTTCTTCAAACTTGGCACAAATATCCACTTGGACTCAAGCATGATTTAGATCTAGATTTTGGTGGTCAAAGGTAAAAGATCAAAGTCACTATGGCTTCATCCCCGTCCAGTTCTTGTGAATGTGATATCTCAGGAATGCTTGAAGAGAATGTCTTCAAATTTGGTACAACACCCACTTGGACCCAATGATGAAGTGAGTAGATTTAGGTGCATAACGGTCAGAAGTCAAGGTCACCGTGGCCTCAAATGACATTTTGGGCCATAACTCAAGATTTCATATGCTGCTTATGACAAAGCTGTGCACAAGTGTGTAACAGGATAAAATTATGAGGTAATGACATTTTAAAGGCAGTCAAAGGTCAAATTCACTGTGACATCATAATGTTCAGCTCTCTATCAGTCCTCTGTACTCCTTTGTAAAAACAGTTCACTTTATGACTGTATGCTCAAGGACCTCTCGTGGTTGCAGTGATTCTCAATTCAAGCATTTTTTTTTTTTTTTCAGTTTGTCTGATGCAGATCTGCACTTTACTGAGCGCACTCTTGTAGTTTAGGTGCTGTATCCTTTAAACTATGCATATTCAAGATGTGCCATAACTGGTCAAGAAAGGTGTCTCTTTTCAAAACCTCTTACAAGCAAGGCTGAGAAATGCAGCCTTCTTTGACCCAAATTTGGAGGAACTGATATATTCTTTGTAACCCTTGGTAGCCCAAATAGATTCATGTAGGCCTCATCAACTTGCAAATTCAGAAAGACAACACTTTGCAGTAAGTGCTATACATGTGATGGCTCTGCTGTTAGAAAGGTTGGAGGTAAGGAGGCCAGTGATTTTGAGGGTAGTGTGTGGAATATGAACCAGATAGATCACATTTAAGTAAACATGAAGAACAGTGGAGTAATATGGACAAAATTATGGTTTTATTGAGCAGGAATAGAAATTGGAGAGGAACATAAAGTGCTTTGAGTTACCGATGACCAATGAGTGTTTACTGCCAGTGTTTGTGAATATGAATGGTGTGTTGGTCAAAACTAACTTTGAATATGATTACATGGTACTTTTTTATTACAACCTTTAAAAAAATAGATATATTTATTTTGCCATACCATTTATCCTAAGTTAGCTTTTCTATAAAGTGAAGTTAAATTCATGTGCATTATCCAAAATTACAATGTTTCTGTTTATTTTGGGACATTGTGAGCAATGTTGCAAATTTATGACTTCTTCATGTCAATATTGGATTTTTGCATCAGTGTGATCAGTTTGCAGCGACTTTTCTGGCATGTAATTCAGATATTTAAAGGGAAAATTCAACGCTTTCCATGTGGATGTCCAGTCACTGTTGATTGGCCAGAACATGGTGTTAGGTAACAAAAATACTCATCTAGCACGCCACTGGCTATCCAGAGGCAGGGACTAGAAATCCAAGTTGAAATAGTCTGTAGTTCTTCCTTAACACAAATAACATCACTGGATACAGGAAGAGCAGCAGATTTTACACCAGGAAAACACAGCTTTCTTGGTCAATGTAGTACACACTGAGAAACTTATTGGTTCAGTGGACTACAGTTACCATCAACTGACAGGACATCCACATGAAAAGTGCCAAATTTTCCCTTTGATCCCATACAGTTATGTTATCTATAAATTTTGTCTCAGATGAAGTACTGTATTTCGGTATGTATCTATTATAATATAAAACTTCAAATACCATGATCCATCACCCACTCCTTGGTTCCGGAGTTTTTCAAGTTGTCCATACATGCATGCATATGCCCCATTCTTGTGAGCGCAATATCTCAAGAATACCTTGATGGAATTTCTTCAAACTTGGCACGAACATCCACTTGGACACAATAAGGAACTTATTGGATTTTGATGGTCAGAGCTCAAAGGTCAAGGTCACTATCTATCCCATGCTTGTGAATGTGATTATCTCAAGAATGCCTTGACGGAATTTGGTACAAATGTTCACTTGGACTCAAGGATGAATTAATTAGGTTTTGGTGGTTAAAAGTCACTGTGACTTCACAAAACACATTTTTGGCCAAAACTCGAGAATCCTCAAGCTAATTCTGACCAGAATTCTGCACAAATGTCTCAATGGATAAAATGAAGTGATGACGTTTTATATTCAAAAGGTCAAATGTCAACTTCACTGTGACAGCTCACTATCAGTCCTCTGTGAAAAAAAAAAGAAGTCTCTGAGTGAAGACAGAATGTTTCCCCACTGGAATCACACATTTGATTACTTCCATTTTTGCCCAAAAATAAACTTAATACCTTTCATTAAATTCCTTCAGTCTTGATTACATACTTTATGAGTCTGGACAGACGTGGCTATAATGTCTAGTCTCCCTTACTTGCTGATCTTTTATCTGGCTGAGGTTTTGCAAGTTACTATCTATGGTCTGGACCATGGCTCTGAAATATCAGTAGCCTGACTGTAATTCTGTGTTGCTGCAGGAGTAAACAAATTTGTAATTGCACATTTTTCTCTCTGTTGTTTTGACAAATTATGGCTAAATACATACACATCTGTCACCCTATTACCCTCCTTGAAAATCTGATAGACAAAGTATTTAGTCATATTTTGCCGAAAATATGACAGTCTTGAACATACTGAGCATCATAATATACAACAACTGAAAGACTGAATGCATGGAAAAGGTGGTAAAAAATCATAATACATCATATTTGTTTTTTTGGATTAATTATTTAATATACAGATTTGAAAGTCAGGGGGGTTCTTCTCACACCTCAAAACACTTTTAATGTTTGTTAATGCTTTTTTTTTTCTTTTTTGACTTTTGTTTGTCTGGTTTCTATTTCTACGCTAAACAAAGTGTTCAGGAACAGATTAGGTATTTATGAAAAGCCAAGATTAGGTCAAAATGTAAGAAATCATCGTGCATACATGCATAAGGAAGCATCTCATTTTTAAGCACCATTTTCACTTTAACATTTTGAGATAACAGGAAAGTCCCAACATTGACTGGTCACTGGAGAGAAGTATTCTCACAGCATCTTGTGAGGAGAAAAAAAAAGTAGCAGCACACTTGAATTGGATCCATCAGCGTCTATAAATGTGCTCATTGTTGAGAGCATTGATTCAAACGTACTTGTAGCCACAAGCTCCAGACAGGTCAGGATAATTTCTTATCTTGAGTCTTGTTGCTGGAGAAATAATCTTACTTGTCTTTTTACATAAGCCTTAAATAATTCAAGGCTTCTACTTATTTTGTCAAACTAAAATGTGAAATAAGAAACCTCCTGGGACCCAGACTCATTAAAGAATTACACTAGAGACAGGTCTACAACAGAACGACTGTGATGAAATGAACCATAGACGTGAAAATTATTCGTACAGGCAACTGCTGTCTCAAAATGAAGGTATGCTGAAAGAAAAGGTGCTGATCAATATGACTGAATTATGATAAATTAAAAACAAATGCAAAATCACTCTGATTTTAGGAGATTTTAATACTTGCAGAGGCAACCAATAATGATATGTTAAAATTGTAGCAATGTCCAATGCGATTGCTGCAGTGATTAACGTTACAGAAGTCACCAGTAGAGCACTTGCTCCCAACCAGCAGGTTCTGACCCAAACTAAGGCTTCGCGATAGCTTCACAGGGGGGTTGCACAACACACTAATGTGTTCATTAGTGTATAATCACCTGAAAATAAGAATTGTTGTGTGTTACTGTTTATATCTACAGAGGGCGGATCCTCTTCCACAAGGGCCGCTATGTGGAACTGCCATGTTTCTAGCTCAGAACGGACAAACCAAACTCTGGCTCTAGCTTAATGGCCTTTTGTGTCTTGCACAAGTTTCATGGCCATCATGGGTTCTTCTGCTAGTTTTGACAGTTAGATGCTACTAAATCCTGCACACTGGGCCTTTAAGCTGTGTAAGAAAACTTTTTAGAGAAAATATACAGCAGACCTATATCTCAGCCTTTCGATTATTTCATAAAACTAAAAGTAAACTAAACTAAAAGTAATTTATGTAATTTACGTTTTGATGATTTTTTAAAATATATAATCTTCAAAAAATGTCACAGCAAAAAGGGCACAGTGAAGACCTGAACGCACTGTATTCACAAAGCCTTCACTCTGTACCCAAGAGCCTCATCCTGCATTAGAAAAATATGCTGTCAAAACAACCAAAAAGCTACTAAAATCAGGGAGAAAAACACTGAATTTGTCAAAAAAAAAGAGCCTAGATTATATATATATATAAAAATAAAAAAAAATGAAACAAATTAAAAAACCAAAGCATAATGTAGACAGAGAATTGTATAAAGAGTTCCTAAATAATAATAAACACTCATCTCGGATGCAGTATTCATAGAAAATAATCTGCTTAAAATTCATCCAAATCACTAATTTTGCACAAACTTCCAGCAGTTATTGTTTTCATTTGAGTTAATAGTTAGGTTTATTTTTTCTTCTGTACTGTTGCATTGAATATGATATGAAAAGGGGTCCCTTTAGGAAAAAATTTTGGGAATCACTGTGCATCATGTCAACTACACTAACACCAGTGTGAGAGGGGCAAAGTGAATCTCACTGAGTCTAAGAATTAACCTGGGACCTACACGTTTCAGAATACAGTGGAAAATGTGGTTTTACATGGAAATTGATCATGCATGTAAAGCATATTGTGATTTTAAGAAAATAATAATAATTAGCACACATCCTGCTTGTGCAAAATTTGATACACTGCCTTGGGAATCTTAAAACAGTTTGATGATTCTGTGTTTTGGGTTTCTAGTTATTATAATACATTTTCAAGTGTCATGGTTCTTGGTCTGGTAAATGGCAGTTTGGTGGACAATTCAGTTGCCCCACTTGAACCTCAGTCTTCACAAAAAAAGTGTTTCAAATAGGGAGAAAAGGGTATGTAATTTTGATGTGACCAGTTATAACGATAAACACCCAGCTCATACTTTCTGCAAGAAAAAATAAACTAAAATGTATCATATTTCATGTGTACTTCACTAAAAGTGCCTTTTACACAAGAAAAATAAACTAAAATAATAGCATATTTCAAATTTACTCCTCTAAAAATTGCATTTAACATAAAAAAAAAAACATTTTTAAATTTCTCAGAAATAATATGAAACCAAATATATCATCAAACAAAAACTTCTCTTTTGTAATATAGGTATCCCAGGCTATGTTTCAAGAACAAGTCAGAAAAATAGCAATTTATTGTACCACCTTAACCATATCCAGAGCTAAGAACCGCTGAAAGAATTAGTCTTTAAACCAATAAAAGCAATTTCCAAAGATAATTGAGAACATGTTTCAATACATATGCATGAAAAAAGGATTTTCCATACGACCGACTCATATGCTCATGTAATTGATTGAGGGGATGACCCGTTATATTAAATGTTATTTGAGAACCATCAAAACGCGCAAAATTGCAAATTGCCCAGCTTGTATCTGAATTAATACCTCATTCATCATCATTATGGGTTGATAAGTTAATTTAACCATTTCATTCTGTCTTAATGAGCTATAGTTGAATTAATGTCATGTAATATATGAAAGTAACATTTGAACAGAGGCAATGATTTGAGACAAACAGAGCAGAGACTACTTTAGAAGCATAATGGTGGCATAAATCTCATCAGCCTGCAGTTTCCCTTACGTTTTTTGGAGAAAAAAAACATATTCCAGCTAAATAGATAGGAAAATTCTTAACCTGGAGAGGATTTTCGATGTGAAGTGCTAGTATGCTTTTTTGATGATATTTGATTGATATGAATGTTTTGATGTAACAGCTGGTATGTCAGTTGTAAATACTGTGCTGCACCACATTCAAATGTGGGGACAATATGTTTAAAGAACAAGGCTGAGCTATGTTGGAGTGTAATCTCACAGTTCTGCTTTTATTGGGACAAAAGAACTACATGTGGTGATTTTAGTCACAATAATGTTATATTTTAGTCCTCTCTTGGCTCACTGAAGGCCCTACTGAGCTGCCAGTCCTTCATCTGGCGCTGAGTGACTGCATTTGACCATTAGGGGTCTGTGCTGTCTTCTAGTTCCACCTTAAATGCGTTTTGGCCCCGCTTGCTCCCTGTAGTTTAGGTTTTTTGTCCTCCCGCAGCAGCTGTCACCCTGCATTACTCGCAGTCAGCTAAATGAAACATTATTCTAAACATATGCATCGTAATCAGTCCGGTCACACTTACAAGAACACGCGTTAATAAGGCAATCAATCACTCTGGAACAAGCAAGTTGTTTTGTAACAGCTCATAAACAGTGTGTAATGAAGAATTGGAGGTTAGCATGACACGGCGCTGATCAGATAATCAATGTCAAAGATGCGATGAATGTCAGTAAATGTAGTTTTCATGTCGTTTCTATAAAATCCTCAATTTACAACAAGCAGTTCAATTACCCTGAAAATACAGTCAATTAAATAGGGGTGATTGGACAGTAGGGGCAGGATCATCGATCTTTGCATTTCTATCTCGCTGGTGGACATTTAATTTGGTTTTTCTATTAGCACCGAAATAAAGAAAATATAAAATATATTAAACAACCCAAAGATTTATTTTCTTGTCAAAAACCATTCAGCGAAGGTGACAGACAGTCCTCTCTGCATTATGATGAATTCTTTTTTCACTCCTGCACATTGGATACAAAACTAATCGTGTTATTGTGGGCAGTGTTTTTCTGGCCTCTGTCTTTTCCTTTTTACACCTCCATCTATCTCAATGCTTTTGTTGTATGGGTTGCAACCCTCGCTTTAGTAAAGAGCAAGGAAACATGGTGATATATCACGCCCATATTTGCTGCCCTAATCCTATTTCTTTTAATGGGGACGTTCAAAAAAGCAACTTATCTTAAAGTCCCCTGGGGGCGTTCTGGTGTAGGCTATATTTTAACCAAGTGCAATTAACGACAGTATCAGCTTGTATCATTTAGAGGTAATGTAAAAATAATGGTAAATTATAGGGCCGGAATGACCCGTGATGGCAGGCCTCATATTCCCTGTAGCTTTCCACGTCTTTTTAATTAATATTAGACAGTGTTTTCTATAGAAATGGTGTCACAGCAGCTAAATAAGCCCAGGATGTCTTCATTGTCTGAGTTGAATGCCCTTAAAAATTTAATCTAACATATATAATATATATATTTAATGTTTACATTTTTCCAAGCAATTAAAATTAAAGTTCGTAACGAAATCCAATTTTAGACTCGATTTGTTTATTTTGCACCAATGTCTGCGTCATCAATGTAAAGAAGCGAAAAATGTGTAAAGATTTTTTTTATTTATTTTCCAAGAACAAACACGATCAATAAATAACATGATTTACATTTCATATTGCACATTTTTTTCAAGTTAAAATATTTAAATTCATACAGTCATTGATATTTTAAATACAGAGATATAGAGTTATAACAGAGACCCTAGGGACAAAGGCCAATACTATTTTCATCATTTTAATTTCAGTGCTCGTTTATCAGCCCTTTAAAGCCTCTTTTTTTTGAGTGGACCGTAAAGAAATGTTCTCCTTCTCTTCATAATTATTCTGCCTTGAATTTTGCACGAAATACAAATCATGAATTTGGACTATTGGTGAGCTTACACAGGCCAATTTGTAGGCTATGTGATGGTCCTATTGGCGTGTACATCCAGTGTTTTAACATAAAAAAAACATTCAGCAAGTCACACAAAATAAATTAAAAAACAAAAACAAAAACAAAAAATGTTTAAAAATAGCCTACCATCCACAATTTCATGAAGCATTTAATCCAGGGCGATCAATAATTCAGTTTTCAACTATCAGTAGGACTATCCATAATATTTGCAAAATATTTCACGATTTACAGTTCACATGTTTTATAATTAACATATTGGTGATGTCCCAACAGGAACGAATAAAATAGCACATAGCCATTTTTACAGGCGCAGACAGATTGTAAAGCCAGGCTATTTTGTCTGAACCTTCGCCTTGCTCAGTCCCGTCAGTGTGTGTGAAGAGGTCCTAAAGGGATTACACACTTATGAAAATACTGGATTTCATATAATGAGGTGCAGCAATGTAAATAAAAAGAGATGCTACTGTATGTCGAGGTATTTCCCATCATCAGCTAACAAAATAAAATAAAAAAAAATAAAAAATGAGGGGCTCTTTGTCTGCTGCTCTGTATGTAATATTTTTCAACCTTACATGTGTCAAATATCCTCCTGCAGTGCATTCTGTGTACCAGGACTGTCGCTTTGTTCCAGCTCTTTTGTATGTCTAATGACTTCCCTCCGCGGGTTGTTAGCACTTGACAGCGGGTCTCAAAACGAGGAACTTTCTTACAGTCATGTATTCAAAGGAGCTCCATCTAGGTACATGATTGGCAATTTTTGTCATGATCCTCTCATTATTAACATAAAAATTGACACGAAAGACGCGGTGCAAAATTATATGCACCTTCTAGCTGATTAGGGCTGTCCCCACAGAGCAGAGGCTGGGTGTTGGAGAAGCTATTCCTGCCAAAATCTCAGTCTATTAGGCCTTAGTGAAGAAAGATATGCTGCTGGGCACAAAAGCAGGACCTTCTGCTATCTAAATTTAGATAGCATAATTAGCTTGTATCTTTAAAGCCAAAGGTAGCCAGGCTGGGTTTGTCACGCTGAATACTGGACATTTGAGCCGCAGAAATATGGAATGTGACTCAGTAATTCTTGGTTTAATTTGTGGGATTTGGAGAAATAAATAAATTCAAAAATAGCATAATGATTGAGGCATGGAAACAGAATGGATATTTTTCCAAACATGTAGCCTATATCCCAGCACAGCCCATACAAAAATGGTCTACTGGCACAACACAAGGGCACAAGCTTTTAGAAAAAAGTTTTTTTGTGAGTTGCAAAATTTTCGGTGCTTAGCTATTCACGTCTTTCTTGTTACAAAGAGTCTTTTGGACTTGAGTCAGACTTTTAGAAATTAATCTTCGTGTGTGTGTTTGTGTGTGTTTACAATGCTGCCTAATAAACAACTGCTTTAACCCAGCTGTGATTTTTAAAGTAGGCCTATCCCCTAAAGAAGGACTAGAGCAAAATATGAAAGGGTCATGTAGGCTGCTGCCTGATGATGAGTTATCTGTTAAGTGAGGTTTCTTCTCGCTGGTCTGGTGACGGGACTGAGGTCTTGCTGAGAACAGCAGCAGAATACGGCAGAAATCCACTCTCGGATCTTTGCCCCGAAGCTGTGCAGGTAAAGTCAGCGCTGGCGCTCCGGGAGCCCAGCGCGCTGGCCGCCTGGCTACTGTGGCAGCTCAGACACGAACAAGGCCCGGTGGCTGACGGCGCGCTGACCGCCGCCGCGGCCGCCGCAGCCGCCGCTGCCGCCGATGCCGCCGCCGAACTATTCAGGCCTGCGGGTGACTGGTAGAGTCCCGGGTGCCTGAAGCTACACAGGAGCTCTGGCCGCGAGTAGGGGTGGGAGAGCGCCCGGAAGGTATCGAGGGGCCGGATGGAGGTGGCGAAAGGTGACGAGGCGGCACCGGTGGCGGCGGCCGCGGCTGCTGCTGCCGTGACACCGACGTGCGGGTAGTAATGTAGAGGCATGTGCGAGTGGAAAGGGTAAGGTAGGCTCCCTGTAGCTGCCGCGTGCGTCATCATGTAAGTGTAGAAGCTGGGGTCTGCTGGATGGGGCCAGGACATCGCCAAACGCTGCCTTTTATCCTTCATCCTCCTGTTCTGGAACCACACCTGCACACAGAGTCAAAACAAGGCCCATATTGAAGCTGCCATGTTGTTTCCAAGCTCTAAATTTAGACCTGTGAAGAGTGTGTGTGCTTCAGCGTGTATCAGGACAGACAGTCTCATTAAAAAGTACCAGAAATTATCTTTTCAATTGTCGCATGCTGCTAGAATTCAGATCAACTATTTAACCTAAAAATGTCAATTAAGATATTTTGTTTTTTTTGCAGAACTATTTTTAAAGCAGTAATGGTACATAACGGTGGAATCGATTAGCATCCATTGAGGGTGAGCAGTAAATAAAAGCGTTATTTTGTGCAGAGCTTAAAATAATTTCTTGAGCAAAAATAATTATTATAATAACTACAATTTCTACTGCTCAACATAATAATAATAATAATAATTCTTCTTGTATAATCACCATTACTTTGTATGCACAAACACAAACACACTAGTGGACAAGAATATAATGAAGATTAATCGGTACCTTAATCGTAGTTTCGGGCAGATTTAGCGCTGCGGCTAATTCACATCTTCTCGGTCTCGAAACGTAATTTTCCCTGTAAAACTCTTTTTCCAGCCGTCCGATTTGTTCTCTGGTGAAAGCAGTCCGATACCTCCTCACTTGGTCGCTGTTTGAATTGTTTGATCCTCCCGTTGAATTACCGTTCATATTCGCGAGGGAGTTTGAGCTCGAGGACCCAGAATTACTGTCTGAAAAACCTAAAAATAAATACAGAATAAAAAGGTAAATCAAAAGAAATAATTTTTTATTGTTATGGATAATATCAAAACAATATTCCTGTGTGTTGGCCTACAGTGTATTAATGAAAATAATCTGATATAAAATGTGTGTCATGAGGGAAATTAAAAACATTTTTTGTTCATTGTCTTATTTTTTTTTATTATATACAGTTGTATATTGTAGTATAATAATAGTGATAATGATACTAATAATAATGGCTGTAATAATAGTAGCGTAAATATAACAATAATAATAACTGAATTTAGCTTTATTTCGTTTTTGTTGAAAGATGGAGAGGTTAATAATAATATTACCCGTTACAATATCACCAAACTGTTATGCAGAAATTAAAAAACAGGCTAAATCTGTAGGAAAATAAAATCTTACCTTTATTATTTTCCTTGTGCTGGCTCGGGGAGCGATGCGCAGGGCATCCCACCTCCACATCACTGTTAATATCTGAATCTGGCGAAACTTCGGAGTAAAGGCTCATTTTCTTCCTGCTTTCTGACGATGAAATCTCCGCCGAAGAGGTATTTTCACTGTTGTGGTGCGTGCCGAAAAGACTGTCAATTTCAAATTTGCCTTTCGTCGGGATGTCCCCAAGATTTCCATGGAGGGAAGCCGAAGTTATTCTCGGGCTTAGCCGTCCGCTGTGCTGAGAGTTTTCCAGGGCCTCCAGCACTGAATTTCCAGGCGTGTCTGAGAGCCTCTTCCCTGCGACGGGACTGTGCAGACCTCTCTCCATCAATATCATCTCTTTTCTTATCCTCTCCATCATTAAGCAAGACGAAGGAAGAAGAAGGGAAAAAAAAGAAACAACCCACACAACACTTGTCCAGGGGGCTGGAGCACCAATGAGTTGTGTCGGGAGCTAAATCCGCATGCAACTCAGCAACTGTCTCTAAATAACTGTCTCTAAAGCTTTTTATAAGCAAGACGCGAAAAATGAAAGAATCTGAATGCAATCGACGAGCGACTGCTCAAAATGAGCCGTGCATCCTCCCCAGCAGCAGCGAAATGTCATTCATCAAAAAGTGGTTGCTGTTCGTTGTTAAAATGCTCGGCTGACGTTGCTCCAATGATCATTTATTGTAACAGGTTTATAAGCAAATAAATAGGAGAGGGCTGTCACTTGATGATGGAGGCGGCCTTCGGTCAGACGAATAATATCCAAGTGGAGAGGAGGAGAGGAGTGAGGAGAAGCGAGGTGCTTGTCCCTGGGTTGATCTCTGAGTCTGTTTTAGATTGCTCTTGGGTTTGGCCTCTTGGGTGAAATTGACAGTCTGATTAATAAAATGAGCGGTGCAACATTTCCCTCTTCATTTAGGAATATTATTATGCTTTGATTCTCTATTGTTTCCCTCCTCTCTGTTCGCCCTCCCTCTCTCTAATCGTTCTTCTTTTTATTTATTGTCCTTATTTCTTTTTTATTTCTTTTTCATTTCTTCGACTTCATCAGTATGAGAAGTGCGTTGGGACTGAGGTGTAAGTTTATGATGAGAGATTACAAGTATTATTTTTCTAGTTTTTGAAACCTTGTCGATTTTCTTTTATTTTTCTTCTTTTTGGGGGGGATTTTGTTCCACACAGTTCTTTAGACACATTTTGATGAGGTGATAATGCTCGCATTATTACACATTTGCCGACAACAGCACACACTTATATATTTATTAATGCATAGAGGTAGTCTATTTAGATAGGCTACTTTTGAAACATGTCAGTAATCTTTTTTAATTTAATGATGAGTAACCGCTTATTTTTAAATAAAATTTCGTTACAGCTATTTTATTTACACGTTCTTAGCTCCTTTTAACTGGCTTTTACATTGAATTTAAACGAATTACTCACATTTAAGAGCTTATACTTGAATACTTTCGTTTTTAACATAATCTCTTATCTGTTTTACATAATTTCATCCCACTTCCCTTCTGTTTGTGTCTAAACCTTTATTATCTGCACGACAGTAGGGGTATTTAACGGAAAATAACTGGCACATGTGTGCATCATATTAAGTCTAACGGAGACTCGATATGTAAAGACATAACACCCATGCATGGACTCCTGGTTTCTCGTTGTGAAATGACGATAAGGGCACCATCAGATTATCCTCTGTGCGTCCTCTGGCGCCTCCTGCAGGCTTTAATACTAATTGCTGTCAATGATATTAAGTGTTGAATGGGAGATGTGCGCTGTAGTTTACCTGATGTTCAGACTTGTGTCTCTCCAGCCACGATTTTAGAGTATATGACAGGGAATATATAGATAATATAAATAGTTAATTTAATTAGGTTACTGCAAAGGCATTTTAGAGGAACTGGAAAGAGCCAGATCTCTAATTTGACCCATTTTGTCCATATTTTTGTATTACTGGTGATGGGATTCAAATCAGATCAACATCTTTTCTCTGCCCACTGGGAAACACAGAATATGAGACTGAATATTGATAAATTTTGGCTTCAGAAAGAGGATGAGACAACTGAAGCTTGTATTTCACTTACTGCATGCAGCTAATTTAAATATTTTTCATCCCACTTAATCATTTGTTCAAAAAACTGTGTTTATGTAAACTAATGTTTGAATCTTATCGAAGAGAATCATGTTTTACAACTTGCAGGAAAGAGCAATTAATATATTTTTCACTGAATGATACTAAAGTTAGATGCACCCATCACTTCATTAGTGAACACAATATTTTTTTTTATTCTTGAGTGAAAAAATAACATTGTGCTTAAGTTAAGACACTGGTATGCAATCTCGTCTTAGAGCTTTGGGAATTTACATTTAATATAATTAGGTAATTTGCATACATGTACTGGATTAATTGTGCAGCTGATGAATCTCCCTATGAAGGGAGCTTCACCTTAAGAGATATTTTAACAATGCAGACACTACTGAGTTTTATAATCCTTATCTTAGACTGGATTGTACCTACAATGT
>JAJHUR010095085.1:0-10187 GCA_027495735.1 Lutjanus campechanus | reverse complement strand
GCCATTCTTGAATTAAACAGGTAAATTTGCATGAATTTAGTAAAAAGAAAACAGTTTGTAGTTATAAACTCTGACTCTTGGCAGAAGCTTTGACCTCACAAAACTTATAAAGTATAAAAATCAGGGAACTAACCCTTTAAAAAAAAATTGTTTTTTTAATCTCCCAAGCTCTTACCTTTCATTATCTTTCTCTTCATATCCACGCTGACCGTCCCTATAAACCCTTTTTATTCACAGAGAAATTGCGCCCCTGTGTGGACAGATTCTAGAACTGCACAAATCTGGTTTAGTGTTAAAAATATGACTGTTTCAAATTTAAATTATTTTTTCTTTGTTGTATATTTCCTCATTTGAATATTTACCATACATTTGTGTATCTGTTTAGTACCATTTAAATTGCAAGGAAACAAACAGCTGGTGTGTATATTTTGATTATATTTATCTCCTTATAAAGTGCCAGTAAAAAGTTTTCACCCACATTTTTATTATTTATTTATCTTTAATGTTTTATTGTCTTACAAATTACACATATGCATATTTGAAAATCCTCTTGATTTTCCACAAATTTTCCCGATTTATTCCTAATTCCACCTCAACAACTACTCCCCACTGTCTCCTTAAAGAACACACATATTTGTTCTGCCTGAGTGAGGATCAGGCTGCCCTGGGCCCTAAATCAAACATACCTACACATCAGCCAACTCCAGACTCAGATTGTGATATTTTTTTTTTATTGTTATGGCAGCCATTTTGACATGAAATTATACGGTAAGCGGTAATAACTTTTAAAAGTTTATGTTCAACAGCAGCACCCTGACCCCGTTTGACCTAAATGGAACGGAGCCTTAATTAGCATCACTGGTAACACCTGTGCTTCCATTATTATTTAATGTAAAAATGGCTGCTTTGAAAAAGGTCTAAAAGGTTCGGTAAACTACAATTTTAAAGCAGTTTCCCCAACACCTTGTAGTGCTACGTAATGCGTAACGACGTACGTAGAAGAACGACGTCATCTGTGGAAATGTTGAATTTAAACGTTGATTTCACTGCGGGTAGATATTTTATTGTTCCAGGTACACAGAAGACTACTACAGAGGTACAAGTTGTTGCTAGATAATATTAAAAAAAACAACTATAATTTGGGGAACGCTTTGCGACCGAATCTAGGCGGGAACCCTAGACTTGTCAAACTCTCGCGAGATTTGTGAAAGTCATAGCTTGCTGTTTTATGCTTATAATGTTTTGTGGTGTTACAACGCTGCGGTTAAGATGTGTGTTGGCTTAAGGACAGAAAACACTCGGTGTAGGCTCGGGAAATGTCATGGTTTTGGTTAAAATGATAAATCTCGCGAGATCTTTCATGGTTCAGGGGTTCCCTTCTGGACACGACCATAACGGAGTAACGTCCGAGGTCATAAATGAGGCTAGGGGCGCGAGCGGCGCAACGTTGGGGAAGTTTCGGGGAGCGGAGACACGACGTCGGTGGTGGAGGGGACTCATGAAGCGGAGCAGCTAAACTGGCCATGATTAATTTGATTAATTTAAAAGTTACGCACGTCTTTTAGAGACAGAAGTTAACCGGATGGACGTGGATATGGAGGTGGAGGACCAAAACGCGGTGAGTGAACTGACAAGTCTGCCGTCATCACCTGGCTACCAAACCGTTTAGCTAGCAAAACAGTGTTTATGATAATTAGCTAATGCTAGGTTAAACGTCGTCGTTTTAACTTGAATAACGTCTCAGCATACATTAACTTATGAGTTTTTTCCAGCTCACTTTATTAAACTCACCCAGGCAAGAAAATGCTAAATTAGTTTGTGTTGTGTTTAAGGGTTCAAACTGTTGTTAAACGTTAAGAAGGCAGGAATTATATTGGAATTAGCTAAGAAGCAAACTAAAGACAGTTAAAAGGAGGTAAGAAGTTATTCTCTTGAAGCCTTTTACTGTTACCTCAAAGTTTAAGGTAATATTTCACAAAACAGTGGAACTTTTTGCCTGGAAAATATTCAGGGTCATTACTACCATTGTTCATATGTGTAAATGCTACAAAAATTAGTTTCTTCCAGTTAAATAACATAGGCCTACATTTCTGAGTAACTGAATCAGACAGTTTAGTTTAATCTTGTGTTTGGTGGTTGATGTTCTTATGATATTCATTTTTTATTAGATGATATTGTTTACCTGGGTTTTCATTTGACTTCTTGGGTGAAACTTATACTTGACGTGACTTATACTATGGGCACTTTTATGATACTGTGTTAAAGGTATAGTTTGGATTCTTCTGAAGTGAGATTGTACAAAATATTTATGCATATGGCAGTCGACATGCCCCAGGTTTGGAGAAGCAGCAGTATCGGTGTAGGAAGCCGAGCAAAATGTATTTTAGACACCAAAACAAACCCAAACAAAATCAAGTTAAGTGTACACAATATTCAGAATATTTTCACCACTTTATCTTCATCAAAGATCAAACAGCCTTTTCAGGACACTTAAGTTATATCACCTGTTAAATTGCTCTCTGGTCACCGTTAGACTCTTTTGAGAAAAACATAATTTTAACTCACAGGACACTGGAGCTGCTGCTGAACGGCTGATTGGATCAGTACCTTTGTGTTGTTGTTTGACTTCGTTGTTTTAAAGGGTTAGTTTGGGTTTACCCGAGTCACAATCACCCAAACTAACTGATCGAGGCAGAAGTAGACGGCAACTCCTGTGCTAAAACGATTACTTTTTCCGCTTGAGTCTGGTTGCTTTGGAGAGAGTGATATTTGGCTTATTTGATGGCATATGACATGTTGACCGGTGTTTACTGTTGGTAATAGACTCATTATAGATAAGTACCTAACACAACCCCACCTCAAAAAGTCCGAACTATCCCTTTAAACTTTGGTCATTTTGTATTGTGCTGTTGTGAATAGTTGATTTTATCTGCTGGCTTCAGGTGCATCAACTTTGTCTGACTTAAGACTCGATGAGCTTCTGTTGTTTGTTTGACTTCAGTGTGATTAAGAGGATCTGTTAATGGTTTTATTCTTGCCACAGTTTCTAGAAAAAAAACAACTGGAATTTTCAAAAACAAAGATTTTTTTCCCATCACTTTGTTGTTGCTGTGTGGTTTTCTAACCAGAACAAATGAAAGATTTTAAACTTTGCCAGTAAATGACATTGTTGTCTGGTAGTAATGATGAGGCTGGTGATTTTCTTTTGATCTCACTTTAATAACAAAGCTAAGTGTCCTTATATTCATACCCACACTAATTTTAAAATGTTCTCTGCTACTTACTGGTGGGAAAAAAAACACATCAAACACCAGATCCAAACTCAGTATGCTAACTACTTGCTGTCCAACAAGGTGATGTCTTTTACTGGCTCAGAATTGGACCACAGCGTCTTGTGATGTTCTTTTATTCAAGTTCACATCCTGCCGTCCTCCTCAGAACGGCAGCAGCTCCTCCACCCCTGACGTTTTACCTCCAGAGAACCATGACGACAGCCCGACCCACCACAGCCCCTGTCCCGGCACTGTTATCCCCAATCGGATTTTTGTCGGGGGGATCGACTACAAGGTAAGAGGCTGCAGGTTTGCACTGGCAGAGTGTGTGTTTGGGCTTGTGTGTCCAGACACTAGAGAGCGGCAGAGCGTGTTAATAAGCTGAGGTCAGGATGAGACTGGGAGAAGAGATGGGACATAATTCACAGGAGGCCTGTTGTTACTCAGGAACAGTTCCACATCTGTCCAGAAATCAAGTCTCAGCTGTCATTCTGCAGAGTCAGAAATCAGGATCATAGCTGATTCACAGTAGTTACTAATATCTACCAAAAAGCTTTGTTTGTTATTCTCAATCCCTGATTATTTCCTGCCAGTACCTACTGACTATTAAAGGCCAAACATTACATAATTTATGACACTGTCTGCAATTAAATCCAAATTGTCTCTCCATGTCAGTCCTTCCGACCTTTGTCTTTTTGTCCTGTTGCTTCATCTTGTGATCATTCACTTTACATTTTGTCTATGATTTGCAGCAAAGTGAAGGAATAGCACAGGTATAACTACCATCATTGTCAGGATGAGATTCAGATATGGTGTTTACATGGGCTCCAACCTATTTAAAATGATGTTTCACAGATGCCCTCCTGATGGTGGTTGGCACACACAGTTACTACTGGCTGTTACAAGAAATATAAGGATCCTCCGCCCAGGATTTTTGGGGGCTGATCGCTGGAAGCAGTGTTGGCCAATCAGCGATCAGGGGGTGTCAAGTTGCATTATATATTTAAAGGAGAAATCTGTAATATTTACTGTAATAAATCATAAAATAACCAAAGGAAACAAGTTGAAATACTCGCTACTCTGATGCTGTAATAACTGTTTTTGTATGCTCATTTCACGTTAAGTGTGGTTCAAATTAATGCTGAATGTTTGCTAAATAAGTGAGTGTTTGTTTATGAGTCATAAAATAATATTTTAGAAGGAGTAGATGTGTATAACAGTTAAATTGAGCATTATGTTAAAGGTTAGGCAGGCACATAACTCAAAGTCCATGTTGTGTATTTTTTTCTTTACTCCAACTTAAGTGACAATAAAAACTGCAACATGAAAGGCTATAGAGACCACTGATCAGACAATTTAAAATGAATGGCGGTCGATTGATCGGAGCACCCTTAAATAAATGATCTGAAATGATTGATTGAGGAGCAGACGAACTAAATCAAAACAGCGACCTCTGTACGTTCTTTCTTTGGGTGACAACACAATCAAAAGTGTGTCTGTGTGTGTTTGTGAAGGTTAGGGAGGGCGACCTGCGACGTTTCTTCTCTCAGCACGGTGCAGTGAGAGAAGTGAAGATTGTGATAGATCGCTCAGGAATGTCAAAGGGGTGAGTTAACTGTCTCACTCCTGTCATACACACTTAAGTGATTGATTAACAGTGCACGCAGCCGTGGCTGTCTGTGCTTTATATTTACTTACTGGTAGGCTGTTAAATCCTTGGCTGTTTTGATCCCGTCTCTTTGAACAGATACGGGTTTGTTACATTTGAGAACGAAGATGATGCTCTGAAAATCCTTCATAATGTAAGTAAAGCATCTTGGTCCATCTCTGTGGTTTATCTACTTGACTTTATTGTCTAATGTTGCTCATGTTCCCTCAACTTCTGTGTTAAAGGCTAATGGAATTTGTTTCAAAGACAAGAAGCTCAGCATTGGTCAGGCCGTTCGCAGGCAGCAAGCTTCAGGACACAGTAAGTCCACAGTCTAAAACTGACATGGCTGAACTGAAATGGAACTAAAAACTAATGGAAAACTATTTTGCATCAGGAACTTTTAGTTGAACAAGTTATTTTTAAAGTTTCAGGACACTCAGCGCTCCTCTCCGGTAAAAAGGCGCAGGTTTACTGTTCACTGGTGTCTCATTTTCCCAGGTAAGAGCCCCCCCATGTCCAACCTTGACTCTGCCATGCCTCTGCCGATGTCCTGCGGGACCCTGTGCCAGACCACGTCCACAGGCTACTCGTACACCTACCACAACGGAGTGGCCTACTTCCACTGCCCCAACCTGAACCCTCCTCCTCACCACTGGCCTGTACGTTCCCACTGATCACTGATAGATTTAAATAGCAACATTAAAGGGAAAATCCTGTACTTTTCATGCTGTTGATGCTAAATATAGTCAACAGAAGAAATGTATTCCACAGTGCTGCTATATTGACCAAGAAATCTGAGTTCTCCTGCTCACAGCCGTGTCATCATGTACCAGGATGCATTGTGTGCCAGCTTTGATGTCAGACCCATCTTCTGTGTATCACCACCACAATGATTTTTGAATGTTTATTCTACAGCGGCCTGCTCCTCCAGTGATGATGCCTCAGTCCCATCAGCCTGTGTACCAGCAACCAGCTTATCACCACTACCAGGTCAGCTCCGGCCTCGAGCAAACCATTGATTTCTCAGGTATAGCAGGGGCAGTTTGAGCTTTTTAACAGTCTGCTTTCTTTCTACCTCACCGTCTCCACAGTGTGTCCCAAACCAGTATCAGTGGAACGTCGTCCAGGTAGGCAAAATGAAGCCCTTCTTTCTTTAACGTTCAGGAGAAAGCGGCCAGTTATTCAGCTGTAAATGTTGTTGTTGTCCAGCCGCCGATGTCCTCCGGTCCAGTCATGTACTCTCAGCCATCAGAATACATGTACCAGCCCGCTGATGGAGGCTCGGTCCAGCCTCCTCTGCCCATCATGGAGGACACCACACCAGAGGTACAAATAAAAAGAGTGCTGCTGCATATTAGTTTGAAGCCTGAATCTGCTCCCACCATCATTTTTGACTGTACAAGTTCATTGGTTGAGAGACACATACTGAGTTTATGTTTAAATGTTGTGTTGTAGCATTTTTAGGATTTACAAGATAGAAAATTTCTCAGTATTTCTAATTTTTTAGCTGCTGAACTTCCCACTTTTGCTTTTTCAGATATGTTAAGTAAATGAAGTGTTTCGTTGTGATTGTTCTGGTAATATGAGTTGTCAGTAAACTTTTTTTTTAACTGTAGCTGTTCTCTTACTTGTGCAGTTTATAGAGCCCAGGGTGCGGCAGGTGTACCCGCTGTATCCTCAGAGAACTGAAGGAATGACACCTGTTCTTCTGCAACATGACCCTGGAAAGGTAAATGTAATTAAACGTACCACTGTAGGGCTGACACCTTCCGGTCGGTTGCTCAGTGCGCTCTTGTCAGACCAAATTCTTCCTGGTAGGAAAGTAGAAAAGTGCTTCTTAATCTGATTTTCACGAGTGGAGGAGGGGGCCAGTTTTTGACACACACATCAAACTTTATATTTGCCTTTAGCAAGTACATCCATACTCTGCCCCAAACTAGGAATATTAACTGTTAATCAGTTAACTACCGACAGTGTTTTTGCCTGGTTACAGATATCAGCTAATTTGAATCCACACACTCCTCTCGTGTCTAGAAGGGAACTCTAGACTTGCGAATTTGTACGCCTTGTTTGTTCGTTGTGCGCAGATTAACAACAAATAAGATGAGGTACAGTTACAGCCCAACCTGCTTCATTTACAGCTCTTAAAAATCAGCTCCTCGTTCACACAATTCAAACGTGTTTTCTTCTGTGCTGTAGTGATGCGTGGGTTAACCTGTGGGCCGGGCTGCTGCAGGTCGACCACGGGTTTGGGCGAGTGACAAAACAGTGGTTGGACCAAGTTATGAATGACTTCCAGAAACATTGCGTGCAATAGTCCACCTTCTACCTTTTCTCCCCCTTTCTGTCTCCCTCAAACACACACACGCTGCTGCCGCGGTGCGCACAGCCAGCTGGCACAGCGGCGCATCCAGCGGGCTCTTTCAGCTCAGCTGATCGGTGCTCAGAGCGCAACAAAATAGTTACAATCCTGAAACTGTGGGCTCCATTCTTTTTTCTACACGGTGCAGCCAAACACCAGGCTAAAAAAAACAAAAATACATGTGAACTGTTCTGTTAAATTCACTGTTCACGATATGAAGGGAGAGAACGAGAGGGAGGGAAAGCAAGACCCAGCGTTCGTGTCCTTGATGAAGACTTTCTTGTTTTGCTGCTATTCAACCATGAAGAACACGTTTGGAAAAATGTGTCAGTTTTTTTTAATAGCCGCGATGTTTCCGTTACTGTGCGCGGGAGACATCTGACAGCTTCTCTGTTCCAGCTGCAGGATCAGCCCGTCGGAGAGCGCCGTGCGCAGAGCGAACCCGACTATTGCTGATATAATGCATAAAGTTGGTGAATAAACTTCAGCAAAGCCAACTGAAAAATCATCTCTAAAAGGCGGCAAAGTGGCTGCACCGGGCTAGAGCGCCTCTTGCATTTTACCTTATTTTGCCTTTTTTTTTAACCTGTTTGTTGTCAGTTCATGGGTGTCTGCTATTCAAAACAAAATTAACCAAAAGTTGCACCCGTACACTAAACTAACTGACACCATGTCAAAGAACAAAACGTGGTGGATGAGGTTTATTTTGATTTTTGATGGTAACAGTTGAAGCTCAGTGATGGATCATTACCAACTGTCCGTTACTTGACTTCAAACTTGAAAGCTGTAAGTTTTGCCATTGTTAATGTTGTGTTATTTTACTGTTAACCCGTTGAACTTGGTGTTAGCATGTTGCTGAGGTGGGACAGTCGAGAGAAACTGTGAGAGTGTCAAGCCTCGTTTCAAGTTTTTTCATGTTTCTTTTGGTCGAAGTTTACACTCCAGTGTTAGCTCAGCTAGCATTAGCTTTGCTGTTAAATGGGATCTGCTCTGTGATCCATGACAGTGTCTTTGTGTTTCTTTCTGCTGTAAGTAAATGTTTTTCTAAGTCTGTCATGTTTGTATTTCCTCTCTGTTTCTTCAAACATTTTCATCTGACAGTCATATTTTTCTCTGCAGAATCAGAGGTTTCCTCGTTCATATGTCCACCTGAAGCCAAAGTACCGGCGATACCACAGGGACGACCATCACTACCTGCGGGAAGCAGCAGAGCCACCGGACGCCTCCACGCTTTACTGAACCGAACGCACAGACGACGTCTCAAGGATCCTGCACCGCAAGTTCAGTCCTTAAACGGACACACAACCTGTGCCTTACGACATAATGCAGTATGTCTCCTGACATTCTTGAGATGTTAATTTCATCTGTTCAACTTGTTCCCCACCAACTCTCCACAACCAAGGTAAGCTCCCACCCAGCAGGACTCGATAGACTCGCAGCACTCGTAATACAGTTAAACCATCAGGACATTTAATCACTGTACCTCACTGTATGCACAGTGGTTGTGCTTAATTTCTTCTTCTTTCTTGGAGCCCCCCAAAAAAATCATCTGTGACACAGTGAAGAGATCACTAACTGTCAGTCATGCTTGTGTGATCTGTTTGCTTTCAAATTTACATTTTGTTTATGCCACCAGAAAGTCAAGCTTGAAATTTTTGTTTATCTCCTTTGATTTTTTTAGTTGACTTGAACGCAACCTGAACCCTTTTCCTGTTTTTGTGCCTTTTCAGCAAAACAAACCTTTTTAGCTTTTCTACACAGCAGAAATATTCTACCTACGTGCACACAAGCACCACGATACAGCTCAGAATGTCAGAGGTCTGTTTTCTGAAGTCTTTCTTGTTTCGGCTTTACATCCTCTGTGGATCAGTGATCACATATATTTGGGAGGAAATGAAAGCAGCAGTTTGTATTTCCTCACAGTATAGTTGTTTGAGGCTTCCTGAGCTGTGAATCCTCGTCTCAGTCTGAGGAGACTCTGATTGAGCTGCTGCATCTTATTTTGTTTCCGCCGCTCGTTTTTTATTTTTATTCGTTTTTATTTTTAATTTTTATCAGTGTTGGGACGTGTCAGGATCCTCTGATCCTCTGATCCTCTGCCTGACAGAATGATTTTTAGAGCAGCGTGTAAAAACATTTTTCAGTATGATGATGTGAGGAATTTTGTCTGCAGTTTTGGCCTACACCTGTTTAAAACCAAGATTAATTGGTTTAATAATTTAGAACCAGAAACAGCTAAACAATACAGGTGTGACAGTAAAATGACAATTTAGTATCTTTAGTGTGAAGCAGACTGATTGTGAGGTGTATTTAACAGTTCATGAAGCAGTTTTTGAGAGCACAGTTCATTAGGAATCATAATTTTACATTTGGAAACTTGAGGAATCCTCAAGCATGCAGGGACAAATTTGTAGTGACAGAACATGTTGAGAACGACTCAACGTGAAACCCAGTGGCTTCGACCTGGAAGTGTCATCCTGTTAAATCGTTTGTTTTAAGTTGCATCAGGTTGGTTCTCAGCGTGTTCCCTTTGACTTTTTCACTGTAACGATGCAAAAACAGATGAGTCCTGCTGAAAACTTGTTCTACAAACAGTGTTTTAAATTGTCTTTGTCCCTGCGTGCTCTCGGAACTTGACTAGCGTCTGATGAAAGCTTGATTTCTTTGCGCTCTCTCAGTTTTATCCACTGATTGTTCCATGTTGGGATAAATTAGTTGGTCAGTTACAAAAGTTCATGTTGAGCTCATGTTCTGGATTTGAAGGTTATGTTGTTAAGCTCAAACTTGCTGTTTTGGAAAAATGTTTAAACAAGCCAACCTTGACCTTCGACATGAATAATTTTAAATGTGAATATTATAATATTAATAATTTAATAATTTAAATGATTCATTATATCATAAA
>JAJHUR010095084.1:7956-36052 GCA_027495735.1 Lutjanus campechanus | reverse complement strand
AAAACATTAATAATTAAACAGTCTGCAAGGGAACCATTTTTCACAGCGAGTACTTCTACTACCTCTTTTCTTTTACTTTAAGATTTTAATGCAGGTTTTTCAGTGGATTATTTGTACTTTTCTTTTTTGGGGGGAAGAGGTTTGACTCCACCACCTATTTGCTGAAAGTTGGCGCACGTTTCTCTGGTCAGATTGCACAGGTACACAAGTCGCCTCTATATTTAGATGCGTGTGAAGTGAACACAGTGTCTCACAGCTGTATTGTGCTTTACACAAGACCCCAGAAGAGCAAGATTATTGAGCAAAAACACTCGCTGAATTTATTCTTTTTTTTATTTATTATTGTTGGGTGAATTGATAATTATCAATAATTTATAATACACATTGTAAGAAATACTCCATGTGTATTTCATGCACATTTATAACTTCAGCAGCCATTATTAGGGTGACTTATTAATTAATCATGTCAGTTGAAACCAGGTGTAACAGTGCAGTGTTGTG
This sequence comes from Lutjanus campechanus, assembly GCA_027495735.1. Lineage (NCBI taxonomy): Eukaryota > Metazoa > Chordata > Actinopteri > Lutjaniformes > Lutjanidae > Lutjanus > Lutjanus campechanus. The sequence goes on along the minus strand of JAJHUR010095084.1, from coordinate 35,551 downwards.
GGAGACCTGGGAAGTCATTTGATCTATTATTTAGTTTTGTTTTATTTGTATAGTACCAAATCATAACAGAGTTATATCAGGGCACTTTTTCATATGGAGCAGGTCTAGACTGTACTCTTTATAAAGCCAATAAGTTCCCACCAAGAGCAAGCTCTAATGTGACTGTGCTGAGGAAAACTTCAACGATTAAATAAGGTGATAAAAACGTCATTATTGTTGGGTATTATGATAATTATACATAATTTATAATATACAGTGTAAGCAAAACTCCATGTGAATTCCTTGCACATTTATATCTTTAACAGCCGATATGAGGAGGCCTTATTCATTACTCATGTCAGTTAAACTCAACTGTAACATGGTGCAGTGTTGTGGTGGACCTGGGAAGTCAGTCATTTTATTTATTTGTTTTAATTTTATTTGTATAGTGTCGCATCATAATAGAGTTATATCTCAGGGCACTTTTCATATAGAGCAGCTCCAGACTGCACCCTTTATAAATCCAATATTTCCCAGCAAGAGCAAGCACTATGGTGATTGTGGTGAGGAATACTATAAATACAGCATTTGAACTATACTCTAAAAACTCTTTAAAATGTTGATATATATACTCAGTTATTAAGAATTATTTCACATAAATTCGACACAAATTATATGTTTTAAATTGTTTATTTGTCATATTGTCCAGAACAGATGGAACATAAACAGCAAATGATGTTGAACTGCTTGTCTGGACTTGGATCGCTTGGATCACTTAGTAGCTGGCCATGGTGCGCTCCAGCCAGTCGTTGAAGATGCAGACCTAAAAATTTAGAAAAGACCAGTGTTAGAGCAGAGAATCAGCAGGGCAGTGCAGTTCAGACTGACATAGTGTTGATTGAATATTCCTGTTACCTTGGCGTAGACACCAGGGTGGTCCCTCTCAGCACATCCGTAGCCCCAGGACACAACACCCTGCAGCTGACCGTTGCACACGACGGGGCCACCAGAGTCACCCTGAGAACAGAGAGTGTGGAGAAAAATTAAATAAAACTCATCAAGCCATACCAGGGCCATTTCATTCCTGCTTGAATGCTGAATTACACACCTGGCAAGAGTCCTTGCCGCCCTCCAGGTATCCAGCGCAGAACATGGCGTCAGTGATCATGCCGGGGTAGGAGTTGTCACAGTCCCTGTGGGACAGGATGGGGATGTTCAGGCACTGCAGCTTGTTCCTGTCAGCGGCTGGAGACCAAGAGACAAAGAATGAGATGAAACTGCAGTAAAAATGAACATGTTGAGAGCACAGTGCAGTGTTATTACTCACTGGAGCTCATGGTGTTGCCCCAGCCGGAGACTGTGCACATGGTGCCAGCGGGAGCACAGCTGGTGGGCAGAGCCACGGGCTGCACGTACTGGTTGAGGGTGGCGGGCTTGCTCAGCTTGATCAGCATGATGTCATTGTCGATGTTGTAGGAGCTGTAGTTGGGGTGGCGGATGACACGGGAGGAGCTGATGAACTGCTCGGTGCCCTCATCGACCCTGATGTTGTGCTCGCCAAGACGAACCTCAACACGGCTGCAGAGGAAACAGAGGATTAATGGCAGCTGAGTTAAAGTTAGATTCATTCCAACGTGCAAAACTTTAAAACATATTTTAAAACGTCTTCAAAATATCAAGGAGGTACATACGACTTGTAGCAGTGAGCAGCAGACACAACCCAGTTCTCGTTGACCAGGGAGCCTCCACAGAAGTGGTAGCCAGAGTTCAGAGACACCTGATGGGGCTGAGAGTGGCGCTGGCACTCTTCCCCTCCGACGATCTTGTCGTCCTCGGTGGCAACTGAAAACACACATGAGGACAAATATTCAGAAACTAATTTACTTCAGTGATTGTAATTAATGAAGAGAAGAACTTCACACTCACAAGCAGCTCCGATGAGCAGAAGGAAGACCAGAGACCTCATGGTTGCTGTGTGATCTTGTCGATGAGAGGACTTCACCTGGAGCCCTGGTTTATATGGAATGGTTCCTCTGCTCGTTCCCTGCTGAACACACCCCCCAAGGTTCTTTTTGACCAATCAGGATCCTGGAAAAATGATTTCTGGGTATTGGAAAAGCAAACATTCTGTTGGTAGTGAGGTGGTCTGTACTAACAAACTGCATGGGGAGATTGAAAGAGGGACAGGTAAAGGATCATTTAAATAAGCATATAAATATTTTTATTTTATTTTTTATTTATAGTTCATTAATGTAGGAAGGTCCCATTGAGATACTAGATCTCTTAAGCAGAACATGCAGTTTCACATAAAAGACATAGTAAAAAACATACTCTTTAAAACATATAGGTCATACATACCAGTGAGATCCATATCACGTTTCACCACAGGTCAAGAATTATGTAAAACAGGAACAGGTTTCCTTCAGGGCAGTTTTAAAGGTATTCAAAGATAGGAGTGTTTCTAAAGAAATTGTATTTTGCAACTCATTCCATGAATTCATTCTCATACCTGAATCAAGAACTTATCTGAACTTAAGTATTATAATAGTGAAATAATAATGTGTGTGAATGATCAATGGACCTGAGGCTTGTCTGCAACTAATCTTGAATAATACTAAATTGATCGGCCTATTTTTAGTGCACATTCATGACTGTACTCTGCAGGGCCTCTGTGATTCAGAATATTTGAAAAACATTGAAAAAAAACTTTTTTATTGCTCCAAACCAGCGACGAATGTGGCCACAGACATTATGTTTTCAGATCATCCCTGTTGACACTGTGGAGTCATTCTGCTTCCTGGGCACCATCATTACCCAGGGCCTGAAGTGGGAACTAAACATCAGCTCCCTCATCAAAAAAAGCCCAGCAGAGGATATTCTTCCTGCAACAGTTGAAGAAATTCAACCTGCCAAAGACGATGATGGTGCACTTCTACACTGCCATCATCAAGTCCATTCTCACCTCCTCCATCACCACCTGGTACGCTGCTGCCACTGCCAGAGACAAGGGCGGACTGCAGCGTGTCATTCGCTCTGCTGAGAGGGTGATCGGCTGCAACCTGCCATCACTGCAGGACCTGTACGCCTCCAGGACCCCGAGGTGTGCAGGTAAGATTGTTGCGGACCCCTCCCATCCCAGACATAAACTCTTTGTGACAATCCCCTCCGGCAGGAGGCTGCAGTCCATCAGGACCAAAACCTCATGTCATAACAACAGTTTCTTTCCTTCTGCAACTGCCATTAACAATGCCCATGTCCCCCACTGACAGCCCCCACCTCACCCACCCCTCCCTCTTATACGTTACATTAATGTAACTCTCAGTCACCTGTCTGTTTTTTTGCACCTTGCAACATCCCTGCATACTGTGAACTTGCACGTTCAATGTCATCCTTTGCACTCACACATGAAACTGCAGGGCTCCCTCACCTACCTCATCTACCTATCTATTTAAAGATCAGTGATATTTATAATTATTGTTCTTCTGTATTGTACATTTTTTGCACACGTTTATTTTTTCTTGTTTTTATTGTGTATTCTCTACTCTTCTATTTATGCTGTTTTTCCAACAGCACTTGCCTTAATCTTAATTTATATTTCTAGTACTACTGTATGTTTGTATGCACCAACATGCCGCAGCAAATTCATTGTAAGTGAAAACCTGCTTGGGAATAAAACTGATTCTGATTCTGATTCTTGTGCACGTGATATCTCTAGAATGCCTTGAGGGAGTTTCTTCAAACTTGACACAAATGAACACTTGGACTTAACAATGAACTGATTAACATTTGGTGGTCAAAGTTCAGGGACACCGTTACCTCTCTGAACACATTTTTGGCTCAAGAATTAATGCACCAATTATGACAAAAGCACACAAATCTAATAGGATAAAATAATGAGGTGGTGAGTTTTTATATCCAAAAGGTCAAAGGTCAACTACACTGTGACATGATAATGTTCAGCTCTCTGTCAGTCTTCTTTACTTCTCTATTGCGTGTTTCTCACTGGAAATTATTCACAGGACTCAGACTTGTGCAGTGATAACTCCCATTTGGCCAAAAAATACACTATATATTTTATAAAATTCCTTCAAAGTTACAGGTCAGTGTAGAGCTAAATGCCATATTAATGTCTTCACATAAACTGCATCAGTTTGAGGGACAACATATGTGCAGGTCATGTTAATGTTGGCTGACCTGTACACGTCTCTGCTGGTTGCATCAGGTAGTTGTGGTGGTATTGCAGTAGGTGCTTCACCTTCTTTTGCCTGGCAGAAATCTGGACTCTCCTGAGTGACTTCTTGTAGATTGTATGTTAGCTTGTTTCTTTTCTTTAATTATTTTTTTTAAAGAAAGAAACATTACATTTTAAAACTCACTGTAGCAAAAGAGTGCATTTATGCATGCGTGTTATGCATGAGTTCACTCATCTGAGGAACAAAAACTCTCTTCGTATTTGCTTACATGATGTTGTGACTATTTCTAAACTGAACATTCCCCGTGACATTTAGCACACGCTACATACTGTACAGGACTGTATCTGTATTTACCACAGAACTGCATTCTGTAATCATTAACCTTGACACGGACGGATTTGTGCTGTGAAGACGTGGCTGCAGCTCTGCAGATGGTCCGGTTCACAACCGCAGTTGCTGAATTTGGCTTTCACAGGGAAACCAGCCCACGTGTCTTTAGATAGAACACCGAAAAATCTTGATTCGCTGAAGTGACAAGAGACAAACAACACCAAGAAATAAAATCACTTTATCACACAATTACTGCGTGAAATAACCAATGAGGCAACTTTTCAGTGGATAAACTTTTAATGGGATTTCTTCAAATGATTTTTTGGGTTTGAGTGTCATTGTGGCTGACTTTTCAACTTCTTTTCTGTCTTAAAGTAACTTCATAATTCTCATGTTACAGTGAAAAGGGATACTGACAACTCAAAAGAACAATAACTGACCATATAATAATAAAAAACAAAACAAATGATGCTGTTATCTGGGTTAAAATACAGTGCAGATCTGCTGTTGGGGAAGTTTGAGTCAGCCTGAGGTACACTCAACTTTTTAAAGCTGCTGTAATTTCATGTGATAAATATGCATGAATCACATGAATATTAGTGGAAGATTAACAGGAACAGGTGCAAGATTCCTGAATAATCACAGTCTGAAGAGTCAAAATCCACACAGTGTTTAGACAGATTTAGAATCCATTATGTGCAGTATTTTCTTAGTTAACTGTAGGAATAATAGAATATTACTGGTATTTTCCTCACTTTTATGGCTAACCTTACAGGACTCTCTTTCGGTTGTATTTTTAACTGTTCAACAGGCAGTAACAGTGGCTGTTTAAATATCATAGCAATTTAAATGGGTTGTCAAACAGTGAATAGTCAAATGCAGTTGAAGTATTATTTGCTTGAACAGTAATTATGACATATTGAACAGAAAAATAATTTGCCTCTAAGCTATGTGCCGGTCATTTTGTTGGACTTGTTGCAAGTAAAACTTCATGCTCTCATGTGGCTTGGCTGACTCTTCACTGTAAAAAGAAAAAAAATAATCTGGGCTGCCTTAAAATTTTAAGGTGACTGACAAGTTGAAGTCCATTCAGTTGCATGTGAGAAAATATATTTTAAAAAGTAAGGGATAATATATAATGAACAGGACATACACAGCTAAATACATGATTCTGATTGGTCAATTACAGCATTATAAGGTCTGAAGAACAGACTGTTGCTATCAGTTCAATCATGTTAAATTAATGTAGCGACGCCTGCGAGCTAGTTCAGGCAGGCAACTCGAGCTGCACCGCAATCACATGTGACGCACCTCACACTCTGTAGTACAAACCAAACGCACCTTTCCAATCTGGCGGTCTATTTAAAACGTTAAAACCTCCCGTCTCTTCCTCTGCCTGCTAATGCCATTGTTGCCTTGCATCAGCATCACTGCCTGCTCATTCAGCCCCACCACCACCCGAGCATCCACCCTCAGGCTCCGACAGGGCGTCCAAGATATGTGTTCATCACTCTTCAGTATCTCTGTGTAAACATAATCTGTGAGGAGTGATCAGGTTGGATCCTAGATGCCAAACTCTAACTATGTTCTGCTGCTGCAATAAACATTCTTAAACATCTGTGTCAAATAATTTTAGTGTTTTTTTTTTTAGGTAAGTAGCCATGTTATTTGCGGGATAACGAGTGAGCAGGTCATTAATGCAACATAAACTTGCATTTCACAAGAATGACCTGCTCAGTGTATGTTATCTCTTACTTAATACACAGCTACATTACTTTAAAAAATCAATAATTTGACACAAAAATTAAAAAGTGATTTTATTGCTCCTCTAGAGTCTGTGATCAGAACTGCTTCCATAGCAATGTTCTGCTGTTCAGAAATAACAGACCTTAGAGTGAAATTGAACACGATCGAGTATTTAACAAAACAGTGCGATGAGCTTTAGATATTAAATTGAACCAACAACTCTTCAGTCACGCTGATAAACATTATAAACAAATTTGATTTTCTTTTATGTTTTCTCAGTTTGAAAAGTCAGTCTCAGACAAAGACCTTAGAGCAGCAGTTGCTCCTGTGGGAGCTTTTTTTAAAAACTAACCTTCAACATTATTTGCAATGTTTTTTGTTGTTTTTTTTAATTATTATGAAAACAAGCGACCATGACTCATCTTAAAGTATGTTAGAGACACACGGCAAGTTTTTATTATGTTTTCTTCTAACTATAAAAAAGAAGGTTCCCAGCAGAGTTTAAAAACTTAATTTAAAATTTAATTTAATGAGTTGATTTAACACATTTTTGTCATTTTGTTGTTGTTTTACTGTGTTCTAATGTTGACTGGTGCCTCGGCCTTGGGTTAGAGGCGTTATGTGAATAATCCAGCTGTTTCAGCCATGTTGGGTTGGGTTGAGTATTCTTGGATCGCAGGCCTGCGTCGCCTTAACTTGGAGGTCGATCACCTGAAATGAACCGCCTACACCTGGTGGTCAGTTCCTGCTCTATCAGGCTTTGCGTTGTTTTGTTTTTTTTATTGACAATTATTGAACCAATCAGGCAGCTTGGAGTAGATATAAAACGGGGATTCTGGTGCACTGACGGGATCACACACGCTGCAACCATGAGGTCTCTGGTCTTCGTCCTGCTCGTTGGGGCTGTTTGTGAGTGTGATACAGAACTTGAAGAGCACAATGCCTTTCATGCCTAATGCACTTGTGTCTATCTACTAAAGAACAGAAAACTAACAACTATTTCTGGTTGTCTTGAATCTGTTTTCAGTTGCCACTGAGGATGACAAGATTGTCGGTGGGTATGAGTGCCCACGCCACTCTGAGGCCCATCAGGTGTCTCTGAATGCTGGGTATCACTTCTGTGGAGGCTCCCTGGTCAGTGATAGCTGGGTTGTGTCTGCTGCTCACTGCTACATGTCGTAAGCACGCTCTAGATATTTTTAGGCCTCACTTGATTCGTCTGATGAGGGAAAAACATGCAAACATATAATAACGAGCATCCATCTTCTCTGTCTTTCAGTTATATTGAGGTGCGTATGGGAGAGCACAACATTGGAATCTCTGAGGGTACCGAGCAGTTCATTAGTGCTTCCCAAATCATCCGACACCCTTATTACAACCGCTACACCCTTGAGAACGACATCATGCTGATCAAGCTGAGCGAGCCCGCCACCCTCAACCAGTACGTGCAGCCCGTGGCTCTGCCCACCAGCTGTGCACCTGCTGGCACCATGTGCAGAGTCTCCGGCTGGGGCAACACCATGAGCTCCAGTGAGTAGAAAACAGTTACTTCAGACAAACCTGGAACTCTGAGACTGCGTTGCACCAGCAAACATGCACTTAATGTTAGGCTAGTTTATTAAAACTAGGTTTAAAATGAGTAGATTCAGATTTCAAATTAAGCAGAGCTATGTTGCACACTTAAAAACTCATCTCTGTTTCGTAGCTAAAAAAAACAAAAAACATTACATTGTTTGCTAGCTAATGCTAACCTAGTAGCCTACTCATGATAGCTTTGGAGCTCTGATTTGAGAAAATCGTTGTGGCCGAATCCCTGGAGCAGTATAAAAAAATGGCAGCACAGTAAGTAAAAGAAGAGACTGCCTGGCAGGTGACATCATAAAACTTTCTTTCAGGAACTTGATTGTTTTGCTCAATCCATCTCAAAAAGGCAGCAATTTTAAAAGTTAAACCTCCTCAAGTGTTTAAAGTGTTTAAAGTTAATACTGGATCCCAGCTGAAATCGGAGTTGGTGATCTTAATCTTGGTAATCTGTCTTAATTTCAAGCTAGTTTCAAAGTTTGTCATAACATGATTTAAAGTTGAACCATAATTTAATCTGTTTAAAAATTAGTCTTTGGTGCAGCCCAGCCTGAAACTGCGTCTAAATGCAGACACGCTTACAATCCATCATGCTTCACACTTGCCTCTTGCTGCAGCCGCTGACAGCGACAAGCTGCAGTGTTTGAACATCCCCATCCTGTCTGATGAGGACTGTCACGGTTCTTACCCTGGCATGATCGACAACACCATGTTCTGCGCCGGATACCTGGAGGGAGGAAAGGACTCCTGCCAGGTGTGTATCTCTGATTTTCTATCACTATATTTTCTGATTGGGCTACATTTTTTCGTTCAAATCCAAAGTTTCTGTATTATCATGAGATGTAATGTATTGCAAAAGTTTACAGTGAGAATATAATCATCTCTTTCTCTCTGTGTGTGTTCTCAGGGTGACTCTGGTGGCCCCGTCGTGTGCAACGGTGAGCTGCAGGGTGTTGTGTCCTGGGGCTACGGATGTGCTGAGAGGGACCACCCTGGTGTCTATTCCAAGGTAACGTTTCACTGCATCGACTAAAAATACAACTTTTACCCTCTTTAATGTGGTTCCACTGCAATAAATAATATCTTCTCATTTTCAGGTCTGTGTGCAGATTGACTGGCTGCACAGCACGATGGCCAGCAATTAATTGTTAATAACAGGGCTTGTTCTTAAGTGAATGGGGACGTAAATAAGAATGAAGAGCAAAATAAAAAATAAATGAAATAAGCATGGATTTTCCTCTTTCATTTAATCTTTGAAGTCACTTTTCATCTATAATAATTTTTCTATAAGGTTTACCCGTTGTTGCTTTGTCACTTATTTCCATTTTATTTATTTATTTATTTATTTATTTATTTTTTTGCACTGATGGCACCAGTCTGTGCCATTACCTGTTTTCACTTCTGTCTTTTATTATAAACAGTTTTTCTTATTGCAAAGTGTTTCAACCGTGCTGTAATGTAACCAAACACACTAACTCAAGCATACTTCTGACATACGTGTACTTTCCAATTTGTGCTACTTTAACTTCCCGCTCCATTATATTTCAAAGGCAAATTTTGTACTTGACATTTATTTGACAGCTGTAGTATGAGTTACTTTCATTTTATGAGCAAATTGATTCATAAATTATAGATTAAAGGCTACGTATTCCCACTGAAAACAGGTGTTTTCAGTCATGTGGCTCATTACATCTATTCAGGTTGGAGGTATGATGAGATTCACATGAGGTCATCATGTACTAATAAGAAGGATAAAGTTCTAACTTATCTCACAACAAAGTTAACTTGGGGGCCACCCTTTACATCCTTTTGTTTTTTAATCAATCTTTATTGAACCAGAGATCAATTCAAAAACAAAAAAATAAAAAAGGATATACAATAAAATCAATCAATCAAACTGCTGTATATACATCACCACATGTGCATATAACATCCAAATACATACACCTCACACAGTACATTTTTACTGCACTAAATTACATTAATTTACTAAATATGTAACCAGTTAAACAGTTTTCTTAGTAATACGAATACTCTTACTCAATGCAGGACTTCCTCTTTTCTATTTTCAAATTGTTGTATTGCTACTTTTATTCAAGTAAAGGATCTGAGTGCCTCCTCCACAAATGTTTTCAACCTATTTATTGAAAAAAAAATGTTACAAAGGTCATCATTTGTTCCTCAAAGACGGGGCAGCCTCAGTCCTTATATCTTAGTTTAGTTTTCAGCTAAAAGCTGCTGAGAAACACACAGCTGTGAGATACTGTGTTCATACACGTCTAAATATAGAGGCGACTTGTGTACCCGTACAATCTGACCAGAGAAACACGAGTCATCTTTCATCAGATAGGTGGTGGAGTCAAACCTTTACAGAGAAAAAGTAGCACTTAAAAATAATCCCCTGAAAAACCTGGATTCAAATCTTAAAGTAAAAGAAAATAGGTAGTAGAAGTACTCACTGTGAAAAATGGTTCCCTAACAGACTGTTTAATTATTGATGTTTTTACATAGAGATGAGTTGGACAAAGTGCTGCTAAGTCAAACTCAATATGCTGCTTAATAGCAATAAATCACATTGTAGAGCTTATCATTTATTTTGCATCCAAACCATAATTCTGCTCAGTAACTACAGCTGATAACAGATAATTGCATGCACCTCAAGACTGCACACGTGCGCAGTGTTTTTAGACTTAAGTCTGAACCAGGAGGGTTCTTAAAATAACGTCAAAATGTTTCAGCTCTATGTCATCCAGATAGTGAAGATAAAAGCCACTCCTGAAATTAATAAAACAATGAATTGGGCTGTGAGTGTTAATCTTATGAGACGAGTCATGTGTGATCATTACAAAACAAGTATGATGTAGTACTTTAGGCAGGAAAAGTTTGATTTGAAATGAATGCTTTGTGTCATATTTATATCACAATGTTTAAATATCATGAATCATAGCAGAGTTAATTTTGTTTGTAATGTAAAACATGAATACAAACAAGAGTCAGTATGAGCTGTATTCAGACTTTTCCTGCTGACAAGGAAGCCATGCTTCTATAACAAAACGTGTTTTTTTTTTCTGTAATTCTGCAAATGAATCACCTAATCTTATCCTCTCTCTTCAGCGATTGGTTCCTCGCTGACCAATGAGGGCGGCTGGAGATCAGGGCAGCTCTCCTGACTGTGGATATAAACCAGGGCTCCAGGTGAAGTCCTCTCATCGACAAGATCACACAGCAACCATGAGGTCTCTGGTCTTCGTTCTGCTCATCGGAGCTGCTTGTGAGTGTGAAGTTCTTCTCTTGCAGTTTGTCTTCTTCTCTGCAAACAGTCTGTTGGCCTTTATCCCAGAACTTTGTCCAGAATAACTACAGCATCTCCCTATAGCGAGGACTGATTGATCTCTAACCACCCTCAGGACTCAATGCAGACTTTTAAGTTTGACTACAAATACACAAGATAACATTTTGCATTCAGAAAGGAATCTGTTTCGTTGAAACAGTTTGCTGGCAAAGTGCTTTGAGCAAACTACTAACTTGTTGCTGACGTGTGTGTTTTCAGTTGCCACTGAGGACGACAAGATCGTCGGAGGGTATGAGTGCCAGCGCCACTCTCAGCCCCATCAGGTGTCTCTGAACTCTGGCTACCACTTCTGTGGAGGCTCCCTGGTCAACGAGAACTGGGTTGTGTCTGCTGCTCACTGCTACAAGTCGTATGTCCCTCCTTGATATTTTGAAGGCAAAAGTTTTTGTGCATTGGAAGTAATCTGCGTTTAACTCAGCTGCCATTAATCCTCTGTTTCCTCTGCAGCCGTGTTGAGGTTCGTCTTGGCGAGCACAACATCAGGGTCAACGAGGGCACCGAGCAGTTCATCAGGTCCTCCCGTGTCATCCGCCACCCCAACTACACCTCCTACAACATCAACAATGACATCATGCTGATCAAGCTGAGCGAGCCCGCCACCCTCAACCAGTACGTGCAGCCCGTGGCTCTGCCCACCAGCTGTGCTCCCGCTGGCACCATGTGCACAGTCTCCGGCTGGGGCAACACCATGAGCTCCAGTGAGTAAATCATTATATGATGGTTCAATGTGACACGGTACGATACTGTACTATAAGACACAAAACAATAGGGTAAAATACGGTATGGTATGATTTTGTACGATACAATATGATAAAACTTTATTATTTCTGTTGAGAGCACAGCTTCTATGTGTTGCTCCAGTTTAATTTTTTCTTTCTTGGTCTCCAGCTGCTGACAGCAACAAGCTGCAGTGCCTGGACCTCCCCATCCTGTCCGACAAGGACTGTAAGAACTCCTACCCTGGCATGATCACTCAGGCCATGTTCTGCGCTGGATACCTGGAGGGCGGCAAGGACTCTTGCCAGGTGTGTAATTCACTATTCGAGCAGCAATACAGCAGTAACTGTACAAAAAGGCCAAGGTATGGCTAGTTGAGTTTTATTAATCTCTCTCCACACCACTCTCTGTCCTCAGGGTGACTCCGGTGGCCCCGTCGTGTGCAACGGTCAGCTGCAGGGTGTTGTGTCCTGGGGCTACGGATGTGCTGAGAAGGACCACCCCGGTGTCTACGCCAAGGTAAACTTAAAATAATATTTCTTTAAATTTCTCAATGTGCATGCTCAGTTCAAATTATTTATATTTGCCTCTGGCTGTCTGTGCTAACAAACCTCGTGCCGTCTCCGTTCACAGGTCTGCATCTTCAACGAGTGGCTGGAGAACACCATGGCCAGCTATTAAGTCTGATCCTGCGAGCACCATCTTACTCTGCTGCCTGTCTTCTATCATCCTAACAACAGTAATGTTGCAAAGTTTGGAACAATGTGCAGCCATTTTCCATCTGAGTCAATAAAGTCTTACACCTAGACTTCAAAACAAATTCTGTCTCTCTTGTGTCTCCCTACATCATGGCTGTTCAACTTAAGTGGAAAGTGGGGCAAATAGGAAAATCGCTGGGGGCTCATGTGCCACACAGAATACTTCTGCTACAAAAAACCTCTTAGTTTATTATGTTAATAGATATTTTATTACATTGAATAAACTAGTCACAGATCAGGGGCGTTTCCAAGCTTTTTTGACTTACTGCACTGATTTATGCAGAGCGGAGTGGCATGAAGTATGTGTATACATACACACATTAATGCACCATTTCTTATATCTACTTTAAGCACTAAAACTGCAGCATCCTAAAGTTTCTTACATTCACATTGTCGCCAAACAATGGCACCATAAAAATATCATATGAAGCTTCCAGACTTTATTCTTCAGGCCTCAGAGGAAGTTTTTACCAGCATTGCGCCTCTTTCCTCCTCTTAAATTCAGCCTCCACTCCATCATGAAAACTATTTTTATTTTTATGATTTATTATTTTAGTAACATAATCTTGTAAACAAATAAAATAAAAGTAGTCTACAAACAAAAGAACATAGTGCAAATTTTAAAATACTCCTCAAACAGTTGTTTCAAACTAAAGTCCCACCTCTCAATGGACAGAAAACCAATCATACTTGAGGATAATGGGGTGGCACTCCAATCAGACTTCCAATGCCCCCCCTCTAGAAAAACCCCTGTAGCAGATCCCTGTACTTTCCTGCTCCCGTCCCTCTCTCTTCCTCCAAGCCCCCCAGAAAACTGTCAGAAAACGAGCCATGAATTGACTTGTAGTGCCTCTTCAAGTCGCCTTCTTTCATCATAGCAATGCATCCGTTGCACAATAAACACACCATTTTATTGCTTGTTGAGATAAATACCTGTTAGTCACTCTGCTCTGGAAGTGGCAATTTTCACAATCATCTTCACGTCTCTTTAGCTTGGAGAGAGACATTTTGAAGCTGGTTGTTAGCTTAGCTAACATGCGTTTCTCTGTGGTCCACCAGCCCAGAGTGCAATGTGAGGCTTCACTGAGCAAATAGGTGTTTTTTTTAAAAAAAAACAAAAACATAATCAACATCATGTTAGTTCAGATCATCTGTGGTTCAGATGTCTTAGTTTGTCTTTTTGTCCCAGTATGACAGTTGTTTTATTTATAATATCACACACAAGCCAGCCTGATTTGCAGGCAGCCTCTTGCAGGCCATAGAAAAATTCACGAGTGTCGCATGCTTAAAATACTACAGCAGGTGTTAAAATTAGTGTAATGTGATCAAAACTATGAATGAAGACTCTCCTGACTGTCAGTATCCGTTATGACATTATTCATTATGATATTATTTTTAATTGTTCGGGAAAAACTGGGTCTCAATGCTAAATGTTCGCACTACTTTGCTATATACTACTTGATTTTGTGTGTGTGTGTGTGTGTGTGTGTGTGTGTGTGTGTGTGTGTGTGTGTGTGTGTGTGTGTGTGTGTGTGTGTGTGTGTTATGTTTTATATTGCATTCTCATTTTAAAATTCTAATTATTTATGGCTTAGTTTCTATTAATTTTAGTCAGAATTGCCTACAGTCTTGTCAAATATAATCAGCTCTGCAAACAGCCCATTACTGAGTGCGTCACATCAAGTTTATTTATGGAGCAAAAAACGAACACTAGAGAGAAATGAAACCGATAAGCAAGTGCAACAGACAAAATAAAAGCACTGTCGTTGGGTGTTAATAATTGTGAGAGAATATGAAGGAGCAGAAAATCCTTTCACTGATAGACATCTGAGATGATAAAAAATACAGACTGAGTAAACGCAGTCTGGAAGTCCAGGAAATCTAAAAAGAAGAGAATCACAAAAAACCAGACTGAGACTGAGATGCTCTTTTTTAAAAATGTGACTAATTTCATTATGTTATAGTAGAATACTGCAGAAATCTAATTTGGCAGCACAGTATGTGACTATTTGTTTGAATTGTTATACTAGTTAATGCATTAAATATTTTTCTTTAAAAATTGCTGAATTAAATTGAGAGAAACAGGATTTATACATTCTGAAGTAGTCGTTCTGTACAGGAGAGGTTTTCATGCACTTTTCATTTGCAGAGGCCAGAGCTGGTCAACAAGTCCATCTGTGAGAGAAGCTCCACCTGCGCTGCATCTGGGGCCGAGTCAAGGTCAGGATGCTGATTACAACCTGCACAAAACATACTGTACTGCACTCAAACCAGCCCAGCGCAACAACGGATCAAATGAAAAGCATACACACGGTTTCAAGCTGGATTTTGTGACACTGAGCAGCATCATTAAACATAAGAAAAAGAGATGAGGGATTTAATTTTTCATTGCAGGCATTATGAGATTATGTTTAAACCAGAGTCACATTACAAACATGAAGGCCTGTTTTGGAAGAATTTCTAAAGTTTTCCGATCAGCGCTCTTCGAGGGTTTTGATTGGTCAGGGGTGTGTCTCATCAGCTGGCACATGTTGAAACAGTCAATAAAAACGCAGCATGAGTGCATGAAATTCTTTACATCTACCATCAATCATGAGATCTCTGGTCTTTGCTCTGCTCCTAGGAGCCGTGTGTAAGTATGGGCCACATCTAGAAAGCATTTAGAAACAATTTCAGAATATATTTAGGGTTAGAAATATGATGCCCTTTTTAGAATGTAGATTAATTAACTGCAAAAGAAAATCTACGGCCCAGGAAAACACCAAAAGAGATACAAAAATATTGTACATTTATTCTGGGTAGCTCCAACAAGGTGACTTGACTTTAAATTCTGTTGCACCAAACTTTAAAACAATCTTAAATTAAAAACTTAATCTTAAATCTTTAAACTTCAAATGAATTGTTTGATTAAATTTAACTCTGTTGCACCAAAACTTTAAACTCTGATTTAAACTGTTCCTCAGACAGACTCAATCTAATTAAGTTTTTTTGATGTGTTTTCCCTTGCTGATCCGTTAAAACTGTCCTCTGTTATCTGGCCACATTGCCTCATTAATTCGGCCAACAAGTTTCTCTCAAAGGAGAAGAATTAGAAGAAGATTAGAGCTTCGCCGCCGAGCCATCATGAGTTGGCTAATAGGCTAACTAACTTTTTTAGCTAACCAGCAAACAATGTAACGTTTTGTTAACTTTTTAGCTAGCTGGCAAACAACACAACTGTTTTTTAAAAACTTTTTAGCTAGCTGGCAAACAATGCAACCTTTTGTTTAGGAATAGAGAGCAACCGTAACGGTAAGTTACTGTAACAGCTTCACCTTTCATGATTTATTATTACTAATTATCAATCTATTATTTTAATTTTGATAATCAAGCATACTGACTCCTTACTGATTAAACTCTTGAATTTCAGGGTACACCAATAAACTTGGATTTACTGAAAAATTAATTGTGCAACAGAGCTCTGCCTAATTTTAAATCTTGATTTACTGATTTTAAACCTAGTTTTGCTAAACTCTAATAAGTACTAGTCTTAGGTTAAATGAATCTTTGTTGGTGCAACCCAGACCTAAGAGAGTTTTTCTCTTTCAGTGGCCACAGAGGATGACAAAATTGTTGGAGGGCAAGAGTGTACGCCTCATTCTCAGCCCCATCAGGTGTCTCTGAACTCTGGCTACCACTTCTGTGGAGGCTCCCTGGTCAGCGAGTACTGGGTGGTGTCTGCAGCTCACTGCTACAAATCGTGGGTGTTCCTTAAACATCAACTCCAAAACAACAAAGAGGTGCCACTTTCTCACACAAGTCATCCTTCCAGTCTCACTCATGACTTTTCTGCCTGTCTTTCAGCAAAATGGACATTGTCCTTGGTGATCACAACCGCTGGTTCATGGATGGCAATGAACAGATCATTCCCACCGCCCGCGTGATCCCTCATCCCAACTACGAGTCCTGGCTGGTCAACAATGACATCATGCTGATCAAGCTGAGCAAACCTGCCACCATCAACCAGTACGTGCAGCCCGTGGCTCTGCCCACCGGTTGTGCCCCCGCTGGCACCATGTGCACGGTCTCTGGATGGGGTGTGACCCAGAGCTCCTGTGAGTATCACACACTGTCTCTATACAGAGCTTGTTATACTCATACATCCACTCTTCATTCCTTCGTTCTTGTGTCTTTGGTTCTGCATCTCCACAGCCGCTGATAGTAACAAGCTGCAGTGCCTGAACATCCCCATCCTGTCTGATGAGGACTGTGATAACTCCTACCCTGGCATGATCACAGAGGCCATGTTCTGTGCTGGATATCTGGAGGGAGGCAAGGACTCCTGCCAGGTGTGTAAAGTGCACAAATAGCAAAGGCATCATATGACATTAACCCACACAAAGTGCAACAGAAACTCTTTCAACTAGGCTTTAAAATATGTCATTTGTAATATATCAGAAGCATTAAGAAATCCAAGTGGGGGAAAATGTTGAAAAATACTGAAATTGGTGAGGCCACAATTTCCCGTTGCCGCCTATCTTAAAAAACTGATTTAAGTATGTCATCTTGTCTGATGTCCACACAAAGTGCTGCCTATAATCAACAGGGAACTGTGTTTTACATGAGAAATGGAGCCGGATACAGTACAGTGAATGTGCAAAAGGAAATTCTTAAACCTTATTGTACAAGTAGGTCAAAATTAACTGACTAACTTAAGTTTATCACTGCCAAAATGTATATAGATCAGTGTCAATTTAAATTGCCTTGTCTATTAATGTGAAGATGTTGTACTTAATGCAACGAAATTGTACTAGGATATGGTTAAGAAACACCCATGAGTTTATGAGTAATAAACATTTGCCAGATTTTCTAATTTGTTGTAATTTGTGTGAGTTTCACCATTTTTGTCTCACAAAATCCATGCACTAAAAAAGGCATTTTTGGTACGATGATATACAGGCAGTTTTCAAAATTTTCCCTCATATTGTTCCTCAAGACTTTTCTCTCATTCAGAGAGAAAAAGGGTTTGTTTATATTGAAGTTTGTGTGAGTTTGAGCCACACTTTTGTGTAAAATGCTTGGACTTTTCTGACGTGTTTAGTATCCTCAGCACTTAGTTCTCAACACTTTCATATATTTTCATATAGTTTTTTTCATATAGTTATATTTTTCATTTTCTGTCTTTGCTCCCCCACTCGCAGGGTGACTCAGGTGGTCCTGTTGTGTGTAACGGTGAGCTGCAGGGTGTTGTATCCTGGGGCTTCGGTTGTGCAGAGAAGAACCACCCCGGCGTCTACGCCAAGGTAAAATAAAATATCTTTCCAACAGCGCATCATTTATTTCTCTTTTGTGACACAGAAATGCTCTGAAAGCCTGACGTGAAGTGAAGTTTTCAGTATGACTTTTCCATTTATGTTCCCTTCTCTCTTGCATCAGACCTGCATTTTCACAGATTGGCTGCAGAGCACCATGGCCACGTACTGAGTCTGGTCCAATAACACCTCTGCTACAGCTGTGTCTATACTGCTAAATCCTGTGTCAGTGAAACCGTGCCTGCTGTAATGGAGATTGAAATAAAAGTGTAACACCTGCAGTTTTCGTACATACTTCACTCTAATCTCTCTTTTTTCTCAGTCTTTTTGATAGTCCCGGAAAATCTACATGCCAGATGAAATGAGGGATAAATACGCCCACATCTTATGTATTATGATGGAAAAACAAAACCTGAGCTATAAACCAGGATCTCTGAACATACATGTTATATTTCATAATGAAGATTATAAATCATCAGTGGCCAAACATTTTAATAGTCATAACTACACTCTTAGAAATAAGGGTTCCAAAAGAGTTATTCCTGAATGTCCGAGGTTCTACCAGAACCAGCTGCCTCTGAAGAACCCTTTTTGTATAGAAAAGGTTTGTCAAGGGTTCTTTGTAAGGCTGAGGGTTCCATTAAGAACTCTTTTCATTCCAAGCACCCTTTTGAGAAGAAAGAGTTCTTGATGATGGAACATCAGGGACCACGATGGTTGTGTTATTCCTGACAATGACATATATGCTGGTACTGCTTCTACTATTGTATTTGATTCTTTACTGAATAAACCAAAACTAAAACAGGATGAATTAGGAGATTTCATTGGCTTGTCTCTTACAGAGAGAATATATTTTGTGTTTTGTTTCTTTAGTTGTCTGATACTTTAGTATCCGTTATGAGACACAGCGTCTGGTAAGTTATGGCTCCCCCTGTTGAGGTGTATCTGTTGTGCTGGTTATGGTCTTCACTAATTAACGCCACCTGTGTCTACTGATTGTGAACTTGCCAGAACACATGCTGCAGAAGGGCGTCTGGCCTGAAACATTTGTGTGGCAATAGTAAACAGTCAAACTGGAATGCTGTCCTGCAATTTGTTTGTTTTGTTTTATTTTTTATTCATTACAGGAAGGATTCAGCACCCAGTCTACAAGATGCAACAGTGAGTAGAATGTGCTGTATCCTATTGTTTTAAATGACAAAAGGGAACAATAAGTTAATATTAATTAAACTCTGTTAAGTTTAAATTTTAGAATTAAAAATCATATTATACAACAATTAGGCCATGCAGTCACGTTAGACCAAATAACAAATAAAACAGAACAAAATAATAATAATAAAAAGGTCTGTGGGAATTAAGACACACTAAACAAAAAGATAGAGCATGATTTCCCCAACATTAACCATGCTTGTTTTATTCAGATGTCCCAATAAGTCACGAGAGTAAACAAGCATGCTTAATACCAGAACCTTGAAACCAAAGCAGCTAACTGAATTCAGCCATCATTGATCTAATCATTTACACCTGTGCTTTTCCTGCTGTGACATGTCAAAAACTTATTTTGTCAAAAACTCTGAACAACTTTCGTACACAATAATCATTTAAGCAAACAACGTCACACGAAGACACCCAGGTATTTAATTGTTCTGTATAACTTAGAAACAGAATAATAATGTATTGCTATTTTTTGCTAGTTTTCATCGTTCGTGGTTGCGGTGAGTTTAGCGGAACTGTCGCTCCTCAGTCTCATGAGCAAGTCGGACCAATTTGACGACGCACCACCAATGTCAAACCCAGCAAACCTCGCACTGACTTAACTGACCTCAGGATTGGTTAATGTTGAGTTAACTGCTCTTTTGTGTATTCAGAGGACAGTTTGATGAGATTATTCGCGTCACTCGGAACCATTTCCCCGTTTATGTAGTTTGGTTTTCCGTTAGTTTGTCCCGGACTCTCGGAGGTGAATCTAACCGGACAAGATGCGGCTCACGTTGCAAATGTTGATCTCCCACGGCAAGGTGGCCCGGAAGATGGGTCTGGGTCCCCAGTCCCGAATCAACATGCTGAGAAACATTTTAACAGGACTGGTCCGGCACGAGAGGATAGAAACCACGCTGGCCCGAGCTGATGAGGTCCGCTTCTACGCAGAAAAGGTAACGACCACCTGGTGATCCTGCTAGCTAAGTTAGCTAGCGTGAAGCTAATGTTGTAGCATTTGACCAGTTCTGAGAGTCCAAACTGTGTAAAAGTTACTTAATCTGTCGTCCTCAAACTTTGTTGCTGTAAAGCTTCAATATCAGCCAGCAGACTCTTGGGAATATTTTGTCTACAGAGTTTCTTAATAGAAGAAGAAAAGTCAATAATCAATCATAAATATATGAATCTCTGGACCGTATTTCACTGCAATAATTTCATTAAACGTCTGGAATGATTTATTATTAATATCACAGATATAGGTGTTATACGATTTATATCTTTGGTATTATTCCTGATGCTGTCTATATTATAGAACACAAATTAATAACCGTGACAAAATGAGGTAAAAACAAGCAGTGGTAAATAATATGAGCACACTTCATTTGCCTGATACACAACTCCTAAATTTTTTATTGGACTGAGGAAAGTGAATCCTTATGTATCAAGAGGTGTCATAGTCAAATGATTGACAAATATATATATATATATATATATATATATGTATGTATGTATGTACAAGGCAACCCTTAAAATACATTGTCAAAAGTCAAAATAGTTGATTATTTTCTTGATTAATCAGCTATTGATTAAAAAAAAAAAAGTCAAATGGTGAAAAATGTCAATCAGTGTCTCCCAAAGCCGAGGATCACGCATCCTTAAATGTCTTGTTTTACTCACAAACCAAAGATATTCAGTTTACTGTCATAGAAGAGGAAAGAAACAAAAAATATTCACATTTAAGAAGATGAAATCTTCTTATTAACTAATTAATCAGTCACTGCAGCTCCAGCTACAGTATAATATGACAGCACCACAGAAAATATGCCCTACACTTACAAAACAGGGCTCGACAAGAGGGATTGCCCGCGACAAGTAAAATGCCATATCTGTCAACTCACATGCCTGGCGGGGCTAGTGGTAAAAGAAGAATGAAACTATTTTGATGATTCATTAATCGTTAAAGGAAATTTTCATGCAAAATGGCAGAAAATGCTGATTTCAACCTCTCAGATATGGACATTTCTCTCGTTTTTAAAATGATCATCATATTAAACTGAATATCTTTGGGTTTTAGACTTTAAATGGAGACATTTAAAAACATCACCTTGGACTTTGAGAAACTGAGATGAACATTTTCCCCTTTTTTCCCCCTGATGTTTTATAGGCGTTGCAGCCCTATATATTAAACATGGCAATTAACTTTAGTCTTTGTTGTTTGATAACTGCTAACGAAATGTTTTTTACAGGGTTGAGTAAAAATTGACTTGCCAATGAAGCTTTACAGAGTTCAACATAGAGCTGCAATGATTCAACAATTGTTCAATTATTAATCCATTTTTAAATTAATCATCAACTATTTTGATAATCAATAATCTCAACTCAACTAATCAACTGTCTAAGGTGAGGTCTTAAAATGTCTCTATTTGAGAGGCTGAAAACAGCATTTTCTTAGATTTTTGCATGAAAAGTTACTTTAACGATTAATCAATAATCAAAATAGTTAATTATTTTTTACCACTTGCTCAGTGAGACAACTAAGGTCCTTGATTTTACATGACATGGCATTTTACTTGCCCCGGTCAAGCGAGCAATCCTTATCGTTGAGCCCTGCGTCAGTCGGGTGCTGTGATCCCCTCCATTTCCCCTCAGTCTAGACTAGAAATTGAACAGGATGTGCACACAACTACTTTTCTCTATTTAATATAGTTCAGTATTAATGTAATCATCTGGGCCACATTTACTTTATAGTCAAATTTTATTCAGTTCTCCAGTCAGAATACCTAATAAGGGCAAAAGAATGTGGACACTAAAACATTACGCCCATATGTGATTAGTGACCACCTCATTACAAAATGACATTAATATGCTGCTTTAACAGCCTCATATCCTCTGGAAAGGCTGGGATTTGTTCCCATTCGGCCAGAGAAGCAAGTCGGACGCTGATGCTGGACGATTAGATCTGACTCACAGTCTGTAACAAAAACAGTGTGGACAGAGGTGTCTGGATACTTAATGCTCATGACATGGTTTCCTACCTTTCATCATCATATGGTTAGATCATTGTTGTTATTAAAATAACCAAACAAATCATTACTGATAATCTAATATGTGATGCTGCTCATGTGGTAGAAGTTGAGGTGTTATTCTCAATGTGACATGTTTTATATGAAGCCCAGCCAGTGATCAGTTTAGTCTAGGGTTGTAAATTCTGTGCGTTTTCCTGAACAGATAGTTAGAAATGCTAACTATCAATTAATCATTGATAAATAAAATAAGACAAACACTTTTTTCCTGTTTTTTTGGGGTAATTTTAACTTAAGTTTCTTAATTTAAGCCCACTGCACTCGTTCTAAATCATCTGTCAAGACAGGCTTGACACTGGTCAAAAAGCGAGCGTTATTAGCTGAGTTTACAGCAGCGATGCAGTTGGTTGCTACCCGCTGGAAGCCTCCCCACTCCTTTTCCTTTTGTGTGTGGCTTTTAGTGCACCTAGATGTTGTGTACCAGGAGTTATTGACAGCCTGAGTACATGGGGCAAAGGAAGAAATAATAGAGATGTGGCAGTCGCTGTCAGTGAACCTTAAGTCCAGTGGCTTGAACTTTTTTCTTCTTTATCCTCTTTCTGTCCTTGTCTCTTGCCTTTTCTTTCATTCTGTTTTTTTTTACTCTAGACCACACTTATTGATGTTGTTCATCACAAGGACAGCTTTGCTTAATTATGCTGTTGTTATACTTTGCAGTATATATTGCTGGTTGTTCATAAAGACAAGTTTGATCACAAAGTTTCTTTATTCAGCAAATTGCTCCACCAGACAAAATGGTGTCAAATTAGGCACAATTACTGCCATTTCTAGACTAAAGCTAAATTATCAATTAGTACTTTTTCATTTAGTTAAATTCTCAATGGCAATTGATTGATTAATGATTGTATCATTAACACCCTTAGTTTAGTCATTTTTGTAAACGTTTTCATTGTGTAAGCTGCTGGTTATTGTAATGAGGGTATTCCTGCAGAACCCCTGAGACCTCCTCCAGGAAGCTTTAGGGTCCCTCGTCTACCCACTGAGACAATCACTGCACAACACATCACACTGAATCTCAAAATGTTCATCCAACAATCTCTAACTTTATGCATTTTCACACACACGGTTTATTTTTATATGATGATAGAAAGAAATGTCTTTCTTCCAAACACAATGGTTCTGACTTTGTTTTCTCCTTTCGTCTCTCCCAGCTGGTTGACTACGCCAAAAAGGGAGACACTGATGAGAAGGCGATGAAAATGGCCAGTTTTTGGCTGACGGTACGTGTCTGCAGCTCGTCTCAGCTGTGTGAAGTTTCACGCTGTGTCTCTCTGAATGTTAAACACTCGATATGAAATCATTAAGTCTGACTCTGCTTCTTCTCCTCCTCAGGAAAAGGATCTAGTCCCCAAACTCTTCAAGGTCCTCGCCCCACGGTTTGAGACTCAGTCAAGTGGCTACACACGGATGGCGCGCATCCCCAACAGAGACAACCTGGACAGAGCTAAGATGGCCGTCCTGGAGTACAAAGGCAATCCCTTCCCGCCTCTCTACCCCGTGAAGAAAGAGAATGAACTCACTCTCATCAACCAGCTGCTCAAAGGCTACAGAGAGGAGAGGGCGCAACAGTCAGCTGCCAAAGCTTAATTAAAACCTTCCTGGTGTCGGATCAGCGATAGTGCTCCCTCAGGGGTGATGGTTGGGTGCTGAAATGTTTCCGAAGAGTCGCTTGCAGATTGTGGCTAATAGAGACTGATGCATTTCTTCACCAAGAGAACAGTTCCAGCTCCCGAGACAGCTGAAAAACCTGTAAAAGGACTTTATGACTGATTATGTATTAATAAATATTATTTCTTAACAGAAGCAGCAGATTTTCTTTTTATTTCTCTGAACCACAACAGCAGCACACAAATGAAAAAAAAAAAAGCTTTTCTGGTCAATTTAAATAAAGGAAAAAAAGGTGGTCCAAAAACACAGTATTCCTACATTCCCCATAATGCAACTGGATAGCATCTTTCCTAAGACCCACCCTGCTTCTTATTCTGCATTCCAGTCGAAGTGAAATCAGACTTTCCCTTTTGAGATTTCCAACTTCTAAGTGTTCCAGGCGCCTAACGCAAAAGTAAACAAACATGACTAAACATGATAATCTGAGCTTCTCTGGCAACTGTGCACACAGATTAAATCTGTACTGTGCATCTTCTTTGCATATATACATGAAACAGAGGATGAAAAAGGGCACGAGGTAACAGATGCCATTATACACTTTATTTTACAGCAGACAAATATACGTTATGCAGGCTTTTACTTGATTGTTTATCATTTACGATGTGAGCGTCCATGG
Source organism: Lutjanus campechanus (assembly GCA_027495735.1). Taxonomy (NCBI): domain Eukaryota; kingdom Metazoa; phylum Chordata; class Actinopteri; order Lutjaniformes; family Lutjanidae; genus Lutjanus; species Lutjanus campechanus. The sequence continues at coordinate 11,040 of JAJHUR010095084.1, read as the reverse complement.
CTGCTGCCATCGTGTGATGTCAGTTTTTTCCTTCATGTAGTCGCGGTAGATGAATTTGTTCTGAGTCTACAAGTACGAATTCTGACTGTAAGTGGCGTTCACTGTACTTTTTCTAGCAGGTTTGAAACTTTTGAATTCTACATTGACTGGAGCGCAGCATTATATACCTGTGTTAAAACTCAACACCTCCAGTTTGTAATGCAGGTTTTCTGTTTGCTATAAATGTGTAGTCATCAAGCACAGAGATAGCTCTCACATCACAATTACATCAGTTTTTTTAAGATTTCTTATGAGGCATTATACAAGGTCATGTCATACATGTCATGACAGATTCAGTCTTGAATTCAGTTCCCTCAAAAAAGGGCCATATAATGTATTCAGAAGTCTTGAATACTTTTTTGTATGCGGCTGCAGGCTTTCATGAGATGCTATACATTCATAAACTATAAGTGAATCAGACTTGTAGAGATCATTGTTACGACTGCGAGCCACAGTGACTAAGAAGCTCATTGACTCCTAATGGAGAAGTGACAATAGACCTTTTTCACAGCAGCCGCATTGATATGAAATAATAAAAGGTGTTGCCAGTGATATTAATTAAGGTTCTGCTCCATTCAGGTCAAACAGAGTCGGGGTTGGCTGGAAACACTCCGATACAATAAAAAGAACAGAACCTTAATTAGTGTCTTTGGTAACATCCATGTTTATCCTACTGTTTCATATCACCAGGGGTGGAAATAACTAATTACAAATACTCAAGTTATTGTAATTAAGTCGTTTTTTGGGGGTACTTGTACTTTTATGAGTACATTTTCAAGTCTGTACTTTTACTTGAGCAGTCACTGCACCATGTAATCTACTTAGTTACTTTAAAAATCATAGTTGAGTACTGAGTACAATTTGAACTTATATTCAAACCTTTCATCCACATTTTAGTAGCCAATCAGGTGATCTGATCACAAACAAACAAAACAAAACAAAATCCAGCTGCAACACACATTTGTCAGCAAGGATGTTAATGATTAATCATTAATCAATTAATTTAACCAATATGAAGTGTATTCATAGATATTTAATTAATAGTCTTGGCAGTAATTTGCATTTGACATTCTTTTGTCTGGCGGAGCCATTTGTTAAATAAGGAAACTTAAACTTAACCAAAGAAAACATAAAAATGAAAATGAGGAAAAAGAAATTGTGTTCTGTATCTTATAAATTATTAATGATAATCGATTGCTAGTGTTTTCAACTATTGGTTGAGGAAAACACATAAAATTTGCAACCTTAATTTGGAGAGGTGACTGACATTTATGTTTTAAAGTAACTAATACTCGAGTAGTTATTGCAACAAATACGTGAGTATATTTCTAACACCAGTACTTTTACTTGTAATTGTTTTTTTTTTGTGTTTTTTTTAGCAATTTAACAGTACTTGTACTTGAGTACAGATTTCAGTACTTTCCACCCTTGTTATATCACTATAGCTCCTGTGAAAATGGCCTATTACAACAATAAATTCTTTTATAATTGGTTAATCCATTCATCAATTTCAGACACTTGTTTTAAGTTCAGGTCACATTAACTGATTAATTATTGTTACATCCAACTGAAAGAATAATAGAAATGTCAAGTATCTAATGAATAAATAATTGTAGGTTGGTTCACTGGTTTTGTCATTCTTTGACTGATATAACAGTGAAAACAGCATTAAATAGCGTTTTACGTGGCACTGAAAAGGTCTTAAAAAGTCTGAGATTTAATTTGACGAACTCTGCACAAACCCCTAAAAACAAGTCTGCAGTGACAAAGGTCTGCAGCAGCCAATAACGTAATAATGTTTCCTCTCTTCCATTCAGTAATAAAAGTCAATAATGTAATAACTGGCCAAATGTAGTAAAATTTATGAACCAATAACATAATTCTTTTTCTCATAATGGCCCCCAGGCAGGTCTTTGAGGAGCTATTTGAAAGAGGCAAGAGTGAGGCTAAGTGTCACGGAGGTGTAACACTTAACAGCCAATAAATAAAACTTACACACAGTGATCAAAGAGTATTATTACATTACTGAACCAATGATGTAATAACTTATTACATTCTGGGGAAAAGTTATGTTATTGGTTCAGAAATTCTATTACTTTTTTGGCCAATTCTTACATTATCGACTTTTATCACATTAAGAACAGAAAAAATATAACGTGTGTCATGGAGGAGTAACACTTTACAGCCAATAAATAAAACTTACACATAGTGATGTAAGTATTGAACCATTTTCTTTAACACAGCCAATAATGTAATAAAAGACAAAGTTATTACATTATTGGCCCGTCATTACGTTTACTAAAAAATGATTACGTTGTTGGTCAGTTCTTACATAATCGACTTTTATTAGGCTACATTACGAGCAGAAAAGTTATGTTGACTTTTATTACATTAAGAACGTTTCCATTTTTAATGTAATAAAAGTTAAATATTTTTTCCGTTCTTAATTTAATAAAAGTGAATGTAATAATTTTTCAGTTCTTAATGTAATAAGTCAACAATGTAATAACTGGCTAATAATGTGATAAAGTTTATGTTCCCAATCTAAAAAACTTTACTGTTCTTATTGTAATAAAAGTCCATTCTTAATTTTATAAAAGTTAACAGAAAATTCTGACACTGTTGGCCAATTATTACATTGACTTGCATTACATTAAGAACAAAAAAAAAAAAAATTTACTTTTTGTAGATTATAAAAATAAACTTTATTACATTATTGGCCAGTTATTACATTAACATATTAAATTAAGAATGGAAAATTACTTAACTTTGATGATTGCATCATTAGCCAGTTATTGACTTTCACTACATTAAGAACTGAAATATTATGTTATGGGCACTTATTACATTAATGGTGTTACATTATTGGATGCAGATGTAGACGGATAAAAAGTGGACAAAGTATTTTATCACTTCTTAAAATACCTGAGCATCACATCACAAATCGTTACCAAATGATGTAAGAAGTTTGAATTCTTCCTTTAAAGACTGTGGCAGCGCTCGGGGGTAAAAGCTATTTAGACTCTTAGAAGAGAACAAGTTCAG
>JAJHUR010095081.1:1941-20237 GCA_027495735.1 Lutjanus campechanus | reverse complement strand
GTGTGTGTGTGTGTGTGTGTTTATCGAGACACAAGTCGAGACAGTGTGTGTGTTCCCACAGATATAACAGACTTTCTGTCCGCTGGACCTACCTTGTGGGAACTTCGCTTCAAGGCATGGCATAAAATAGATATACAAACACACACACACACACACAAACAAAAAGAGGATTGTTAGCCGTTTCCAGCTAAACAAGAAGTTGCCATAGATGCACTTCCTGGACCACCACGTGTGTCATCACTCAAAAGGGGAAGTTGGTATCACGTTAAACAAATACAATAACCACTAAAATACTAAACCGCTCTTACGCTCATGCAGAGCAGAAGTGGAGAGTAGGGTACGGTGTTTTTTCAGTTTTTTTTAATGTTTCTGACAGAGAGGAATAGAGAGAATCTGTCAGTGTGTGTGAGGGCCAGGGGTCTCTCACAGAAGTGTTACAGGCTTTGTGGATATCTGGGCTGTGAATCCAAACCCCAAATTGAGGGATTTGTATGCCAGAGGAGGAGAGGGAACAGTTAGAGGTTTGCTTCAGCTGCAGAGAAAACCACAAAACCACAGCTCAACAAACAGCAGCTTTTTTAGCATTACATGGAGATGTCACATCACAGACAATTTACTGTTACTGACAAGTAACTTAAAGGGACGGTTCAGATTATTCGTAAGTATAAAGTTGAAGGAGGTCAACGAGTGCCCAGTTTAGAGAAGCAGTATGAGTAACAGTGTAGGAAGCTAAGCTATGTACTGCTGTGGACAGGGTCAGCAATAAAAGGTATTTTAGACCACCTAAAAAAATAAATATTAGTTGAAGTTTAAGCTAAATTTAGAATATTTTCACAGTTTTATTTTGCCTTCTGGCGGCTTTTTCCGACAGGAAACAACCATTATGTAAGCCCGATATTGCTCCCTCCAAACCAACCAAACTCCATTGGCAAAATCAGCAATTTTACCTCACAGAACACAGGAGCTTCTGGTCAACTGGTTAGTTAGTTAGTGTTATTGTTGTTGGACACTGGTGATTTCAAACTAACCTGTGAAAATACTGAAGTCACACAATAAGACAAACAAACTAACAGTAGACCAGCAACTCCCCTGTTCTGTGAGGTAAAATTACTGATTTTGCCAATGGAGTTTGGCTGGTTTGGAGAGAGAGAGATTTGGCCCATATAATGGTCATTTCCCACCAGAAAAAGCTGTCTAATGGCAAGGTAAAGCAGTTAAAATAATCTAAATACAGCGTACACTTGAACTGTTATTTATTTATTTTTTAGGTGGACATTTTTAGGTTTTGATGCTCACCTCATCCACAGCAGTACATTGCTTAGCTTCCATACTGGTGGTCCTCTCTGCTTCTCCAAACTAGGGGCGTGCTGATGCCTCATACAACCCCACTTCAAATAATACAAACTATCCCTTTAACTGAGAAAGTTAATTTCTCCACAAGTCACTTGTCAAATCCTGAGGCAGCCTTTAGCTGCAGAATACAGAAACAAGCACACACACACACAACTACGCCTAAAACATGTATAAACTCTATTTCTTCTTCTCAGAAATCTTCTCTTCTTCACAGTCGAACCCAGACCTACTTACACCCCGAGCCTTTAACTGTGGCTTAAGACCAAACACAAACTAGGCTGAGGTTGTGACATGTCACCCCTTCCGGTGATAAATACTCTGAGGCCTCTGCGGAGACAAAAACACATTGAGACACACAATCTGTTGTTTTGTGTGGCTTAGTTTTATGTCCAAATATGTTTATTATACCAGAAGACAAACTAAGCAATTTCAAAATTACACTCGACCTTTGCTTTACTTTCAACATGATGCAGTAAATGTGATGACAGACGTGTGTTAGCACTTATATGGTCTATATGTGACTGAGCTAAAGAAATCTTAACACCAAGCATGTGGAGAACTAATGTGGCATCGCAGCTCGAGAGTCTAAACCACAAACAGACTCACAGACAATATACAGAAATAAAACACACACTCCCCTCTTTCTTTTTTCATACATCCGCACACTCACACACGTTTTCTAGACTCAAAATCACAGCTGATTGATACGACAGATATAATATGGGAAAACATCAAAACACCAATAAGTAACCTGTTGGAAAAACACGCAAGAGAAGAATTTTTTTTTTTTAAAACGTGTGGGAAGAAAATCCAATCATGTTCCACAGTCACTGATCTGAAGGAATTTAGTCTTTTCTATTATAAGTTTTTCATTTCTGAATAATGGAAATGTGAGTAGGTGAAAAAGAGAGCTGAGGTCAGTGAAAAAACCCACACAGAAAGGAGCAGCAAATGAGAAAGCGAATATTTTCTGCAGTGACCTATACATTGGCAAGCAGGGCGAGATTCTGAGAAGCATACATATTCATCATGAATATAAAGGTGCATCGAAATGTTTGCCACAGCATCTTATTGTATGGTTTTCTTAAGGAATATGCAGGGAGTGATCCATGAGTTTTAAAGCTGTGTCAAGTGTTTCTAAATTAAAGGACCGTGCATATGAATGAATCTGTTTCGGCCCATTAACTACAACTTTATAACTGCTCACCATTTTCTAATGTATGACAAAAGTTTTTAGATTAATTTCCTACATTCACAGCAGCTGTTGGCTTTAATCTAACTTTGAATTTAACTCGCAGAGACTTGCAAGAGAGCAAAATCGAAAAGCATCGCATTCTAGGGGTGAAAGAAAATGTCGACACACTTGAGTAATACATTATTGAATTTTTTGATATCGATTCTCAAAAACGCTTTATTGAGATATTGACACGTGCAAAGATTCGTTAATTTTGTGTTGTGTTCAAACCACCGACCACTAGAGAGCAGTGTTGTTACATATCATCACATAAAAATCAAACTTTTTAAACTCAGATTTTATGCACGTGGTGGTGTTCTTTATACTATGTCAGTTTTCTTAGAAATTGATTTGTAAAAAATAGCAGTATAACACCTTGCATGCAATACTGCAATATTGAATCGTAACCCTTGTGTCATGATATGTCCGTGTTGTCAGATTCTTGTCAGTACACGGCCTTATCATGTTCATCAGCTGTGTTGTCAGAAAATCAGACCTTTAAGGAAAATTGTGGTATTTTTTAATGTGGGTCTTATTGTCACAATTGTAGCCATTCTGATTATGCTTCATAACAACTTGACCACATTCATTTAAGAGATTTGGGAAGTGTGGACTGAAAAGAGTGTAAAGTATACTTTCAAATTTAGCTTCAGTTGTCAGAATCAGGTCGGACAATTTGGTGAATGTATCGGCTAAGTATATGCATTTTTTTTTTGGCAATTTTTGGTTTTCTATTTTGCTAATTTAATGATCTGAATGAGTGAGAGACTCCTCAGCTACGCAAAAATGATTAAAAGGAAAACAGCGGCACAACAGAATAATTAAAACTCATTGCCCAATCCTAAGTCAGAATGGCCAAAATGATGAGAACAAGGCCCAGGTTTAAAACTTCTGCAGTTTTCCTTTAAAGAAAAAGGAAAGGAATAAAAACTATGGATAATGTAAAAAGAATAATGTGGTAATTTGGTGCTTTCTTGCTTAATAGTAATTAGCTGTTCTGTATCAAATATTCAGAGTAACAGTCAATAGAAAACTGAAATGTAAATGTACAGTCTGCTGTTAAAACAAGCAAAAACATCTCCATTTCTGAAGAATCTGACATCTTAAAGAGCTGTTTACATTATTGCTTTACACAAGCAGCGATATTAACTAAATGTGAGCAGTGAATTCTGTGCAATGTAAAGAGTCTTTCATGCTTCAATAAATGAAATAACTGTAATCAGACACAACAACACTCTTGTTTCAACACTACTTTCTTGAGCTGCTGTGCCGGCCGGGTCTTTCCAGTTGAGTTCGGTGTTAGCCTAAGCCTATTGTAGCTCTTTGGCTGTACGTCCAGAGTGCAGAAAGGCTCTTTATTCCAGTCTATATTTGCATAATAATCGGGTCTGAACTGTGTCAACTCGGAGCTCGAGCTCTGCTCCAACAGCTGATGAAGCAGCAGGAGCACGCGCTGCTGACCCATGATGCCTTGCGGGCGTGGGAGCTGTGTGGGTTAAAGGCTGAATTTTGAGGGCTCATTTAATTGGTTATGACAACAGGAAATGACATCAGCTACAGGCCCAGGGGGCTCTGGTCTACAATTCCTGAGAATCAGATGAACGCTTCATGTGTTGACGTATGGGGGAGGACGTATGCTCACAGAAAGACCAAACTATATTCACTCAACAAAAATATAAACACAACACTTCTGATTTTGCTCCCATTTTACATGAGTTGACATAAAAGATCAGACTTCTTCTGCGCACACAAGAAGTTTATTTCTCCCAAAATTTGTAAAATCCATGTTAATGAGCATGTATCCATCCACCTGTAGAGATACTTATTAAACATGATTATTACACGACTTTGTTAAATACTCAATTCTGATTAGTCAATTACAGCATTCTAAGGTCTGTTATTTCTTAATAATTGACCGTTGCTATGAAGAGCAGGCCGTTGCTATGGATGCACGTCTAATCATAGACACTGGAGGAACAATATAAGATGAATAATAATATAAGATGATTTTTAAGTCAATAAAATCATTCTAAAATAAATATTTTGTGTCAAATTATTGATTTTTTTTGCTAGGTAACCATGTAATAAGCGGGATAATGTACAGTGTGCAGGTAATTATTGTGCAATAAGTGTAAATTATCCCTTACTTACTGCACAGGTGTGCCTTGGACTGGTTGCCACTCTAAAATGTGCAGTTTTCTTTGGAAAAAAAGACAGGGCTGCGGTATTGTTTGTTTGAGAACTCAGTAATCAACCCCAGGAAATAGAAAAATTTCTTAAAATCCCCAGTAAAAGCACCAGCTAGCGTAGCCTAGCCTAGCAAAAAACAAACTTGCTTAAGGCAGCTGTAGTTGAGAGTCGACAGTCGGCTATAAAGTTAAAGGATCCAAACATCTGTTCAATAAGAAACTCTTTTGTACAGTTAAAACAACCCCAGGAGAAAGTGTCAGTGCCTAGGAAAAAAAAATCCCACAGTAAAATTGCTTAAAATGCTCAGTAAAAAAAAGTGAAATAGCCAGCTAGCCTTAGCCACAAGGCTGAAAACAAACCTAATCATGCTAGCTCCAGTCGGGAGCAGTGCGGCAATTGAGCTGTTTAGTTTCAAACCTCTAACTGAAGCATCTGATCAGTAAAAATCTTTTACAGGGTTAAAATATTTGGGTAAAACGACAAGGATCTAAAAGAATATAAAATTGTCCCGTAAAACTGGATAAAATGCCAATTTAAGACAAAACTCATGTCAGACGTAGACCATGCCGATGTATGTGCACTCAGGATGTAAGCCTGAGTTATTTCTGGTCTTATACCTGCCAAAATATCTGCATATCAGTATCTGTAGCCCTATTAAAAATACCATAGCTCAGTGCGTAATAAATGTCTTTTTTCAAGATAAAACTGCACACCTGTGCAATAATCAAGCTGTTTAATCAGCATCTCTACATGCCACACCTGTCAGGAGGAAGCATTATCTTGGCACTAACACAGATTTTAACAAATTTGTGAAGAAACTTTGAGAGAAATAAACCTTTTATGTGCAGAGAAGAAGTCTTCGTTCATTTCCTTCAGCTCATGAAAAACGGGAGTGAAAACAAGTATAGAACAAGTATAGATTCTTTAAGAAAAGTCAACTGATATGTATAATCCACACAACACACATAAAAACACACACAAGCACCAGCATGAACACACAGACCTCTCTGTTGCTAGGGCCCATTCAGCACAGCAGAGTGTTGGGTGGCTGCTCTACAGTGATAATGAGGACTCGGTGCTGCTATCAGCTTTGTTTAGCAGCAGATCACTGTGCTGCTGAGACAATGCCAGCTTTTACACACAGTCCCTGGCATCAAACACACGGTCACTCAATCTTTGCTGTCGTTTGGGCTCAGTGGAATGAGGAGTCAGGGCTGGAGGGGGACAGAGATGTAAAAGAAAATGGCGAGAGGAAAAGGGGGACGGTGCTAGGTGGGAGGGTGAGGAAGGCCAGGCAGTTGTGTTTAAGCATGGAGGGTATAGGAAGGCAGGACGACCTCGCGTGATTGGTGGCTGCTGCACGGGCTTCAGATGACACATACCTTTTCCACGTCAGCCTTAGTCACGTTAATGTCAGCATCCATCTTCTCAAAGTACTGCTGCGCTCTGTCTGCCTCTTTGCAGTCCCTCTCGAACCTTCTTTTACACTGAAAACACAGAGAAAATCCAATTTAAAGGGATAGTCTGAAATATTTGACATGGGGTTAAATGAAATACTTGTTGATAGTCAGTGTATAATTTACAGGAAATGCTAGTTGGCATGCCCCCAGCTTGGAAAAGCAGAGAGGGGCACAGGCACGGAAAGAATGTACTGCTGTGGACAGGGTCAGCAACAAAAGGTATTTTAGGTAATAAAGGTCCACCTAAAAAAAAACAATATCACTTTAAGTGTACAATATATTTAGAATATTTTCCTAGCTTTACTTTGTTGTCAGGCATCCATTTCTGATGGGGAACTGCTGTTATATAAGCCAAATATTGCTCTCACAAAACCAACCAAACTCCATAGGCGAAATCAGTAATCAAACAAACTAACAAATCATGGCAGGGACAAATCAGCAACTTATGTTTTCTGCCAGGTGAAATTACTGATTTTGCCTATGGAGTCTACTCTTAAACTGATATAGATTTTTTTTAGGTGGCACTTTTTAAAATGGCTGTTATAAAAGCCAAATATCCTTCTCTCCAAACCAACCAAACTCCTTGGACAAAATCAATAATTTTACCTTGCAGAGCAGAGGAGTTGCTATTCTACTGCTGCCGCCATCTGTTAGTTTGTTTGTGTTATTGTGTGACTTCGATGAATCCGAGTTAATCTTTTAAAACACAGAGGTCACACAAAAAACACAACCAAACTAACAGAGCAAGGCAGTGGAAGACCAGAAACTCCAGTTTTCTGCAAGGTAAAATGACCAATTTTGTCTATGGAGTTTGGTTGGTTTAGAGAGAGTGATATTTGGTGTATGTAACAGCAGTTCTCCGTCAGAAAATGCTGTCTGACGTTATGATAAAGCAATGAAAATATTCTAAATATAGTGTCCACTCAAACTGATATTGATTTTTTTTCTAGGTTGACCTTTTTTAACTGGCTAAAACTATTTTTGTTGTTGACCCCACCCACAGTAGTTCATTGCTTAGCTTCCGTGCTGGTACCCGTCTCTGCTTCTCCTAAATGGGGCCATGCTAGCCAGCATCTGCTATACCTAACACACTGACTATCAATAAGTACTATCTCTTTAATATGATCACACACGTTGCATCAGTTTCCTGTCATGAGCTGTAGCAGGAAACACCACATAATCTGACCTTTAAATAACCATAAAAATGAACGTCACAACATGTACATATGCGTCATATAGATTTCAGGCGCAGCATTGTGTCCGATAGAGGTCAGTTTGTCACTGACACGGCGATGTGGGTCTGTCAAAGTCTGCAGCCTGGAGATTAAACAAATGTTCATAGTGGTCATTTGTGTACAGAAAAACAACCATTCATCCAACCCTCTTTCGACCCCTCTGACGGAACAATCAGTGTTTGTTGGGCCAGCGTGCACTCTGAACTATGCCTCTCTGCCTCACACACAATGGGATCATTGAACGTGCAGAGAAGTTTGAGGAGGACAAGGCAGTTATGCATCTCTCTCTCTCACACACACACAGTTTCTCTCCCCTGTCAAAGGGGCCAGGCGGAGATAAGAAGTGGTGTTCTGTGCAATGTCTCTTTTAGCTCCTTCACTTAAACACAACACACTCCTGGAAATGCTCTTATCTAGGTTTTTACAGTAACAAAGCTTGGGATTATACAGTAATATATTATAAATTAATGTCAGTCTGGCTGACTACTAACAACTTCAAGGATGCACAACTGACACTCAAGAGCAACTTACTTTTGTATTTCTATTTCTGCTTATCAGATCCTTCAGATTTGTAGCATTCTTGACATTATCAGCCTGTCGCTCAAGGAGAAAACAACATAAATCATGATTATCTATCTAATTTAACTCTGCCCTGATTCCATTTCAAAAGCAAAAGAAAAGGCGCATTGTTCAAGGTTTCTAGTGGAGACAGAGCAGGGGCGTCCCTCAGGGCTCTGTTCACGGCCCACTACTGATGTTTTCTTTTCCATTTAGAAAAATTAATGTTTGCAGCCTCCTGTTTGTGCTCCCTCAGTTATTGATGATGATTTATTCTATGGTCACACGGCTCCTCTTTGAGTGTCTGTTGCAGCTTGTGCTTTAGTAACATGTGACGTTCGTTAATGTTGATGACTGATTGTAAGGCCTTGAGCGCATAAGGTCAATAGACCATCTCTGCATAGTTTACATAGGTCCTTATCCCTTTATTCTGCAACGGTGGACCTTAAAGTATGATTTGATGAACATCTGTAGCACCTGAAAGCATGTAGCTAAATGTTATTGTTGTCTTGTGTATGGTGTTCTCTATGAAGTCATGGTATGTACACCATGATATACCATATACAAAAATACAGCACTACATTTTATGTCCTGTATAAGTTTGGGTCTGATAGCAGGTTTCGTTTTGGGAAAATGGCCAAAATAACTGCATTTGTTAGCACTGAGGCTAACTAATCCTGATATCTCATCTTAAGCCGACATTGACTGTTGCTTTGACCATTTAAAATGACATATGTCACCTGCAGCATAGGGCTCATGTGTCTACATGTGTCAACAAGATAAATGTAAAACTTTTAAAAACTTTTTAATGCCACTGACTAATTAAATTTGATTTCAAAAAGACCAAAAAAGTGGAGATTGATTGAGCCGATTGCACCACATGAAATGCAATCAAAGAGTCTCTGGGTCAAACTTTATTTAAATATATCAATACGTTCAGTTTAAATACAGTAATGCACTGGGATCTCCAGCATTTGGAGAAAGTAGCTCATGAAAAATATTGCACGCTTCTCATCTCCTTTTCAAAATGTATCTAATGGTTGTAGATAATTAGTCTTTAGAAGAGGGACCACACATCCAGGCAAAATACTCAGGTACCACTGCAGGGCACAGATGAGTTTGAAACATTTTCTTAAAAAGAGAATGAAACAATTTATTTACAGCAGTGTAACAGTGTACTGACCTTTCTCCTTTGTACCCAACATTAATTAAGCTGCCACTACAAACAGTTCCTGGATTCATAGCCAACAAAAGCTGATTATACAATAGATCTCAATCGAATCTTTTAGAGTTTTAGTTATGTAACTTAACTTACTTACTCGCAAATGACGAAAGCTCAACGTAATTGGTAAGTAGATTTGATATTGCATTCGGCTTTAATAGACCGCTGTTGTAACCCACCTGCAGACAAGACTTTATTTTACTTCTAAATGCTTTTTCACTACATACCGGTGACTGTTAGGCAATAAACTAGTGTCAGTATTTTATTTATTTAGTAATTCTCAAAACTAGCGCTTATCTACTGATTTAGATAGAACATAATACACAAGTATTTTAAGACATTTTAAGACCAGTATAAATGCAATTTAAAACTTATTCCGCATCCATATGGGCAAAAAAATGCAAGCACAGATTGCATTAGTGGCTATTGGGTCAATGTTGGTTTCGTTTTGTAGTTCATGTTCGTGATCAACACAAATTTTCCCAAAAACACATTGAAGCAAGACAGAAGTTAATAAAACTTCTGTTAAAGCAATGTTAACCTCACCCGTCTGAATCGTAGATATTTTAAGACATTTTAAGGCCTAAAGTTCAGATTATTGGATTTTAGACATTTTTAAGAACCTGTAGAAACCCTGGCCTGGTGTTCGATGGATCTTAATTTTAAATAAATATATTCTCTTCAGCTAATAATGCTGATCTATTTAAAAATTCAACCTGCTGAAGCTTCATATGTTTTTTTAATAATCACAGTAGAAATGAAGTTGCAGAGGAGCTTTGGTGTTCTGCAGAAGTAAGTCATGAGATAATTGGTTACGACATGAGCTTATTATTATGTTCTAGTTTTGTCTCTCTTGGGCCACCGCGACCAATGGCAACTGCCACTGGTGAACAATAGTGTTCCTGCACATTAATGGGGTCACTCACCGATTCCAGCTGTTTCCACGAGCTCTCGATGTGCTGCTGTGCCTTTCGCCCATCATGGAAGTGCTGTAAGAAGAACAGGGGGAGGGAAAAAAAATATTATCATCATAGTATTCACAAGCTTAAGGGATTTAAAAGCAGGTGAACCTGACCTTGACATCGTAGGGATAATAAATTAGAAGCAGCTGGACTGAGAGTCTCATCCAGACCATTAAACTCTATGAATATAACTCACACTGTGACAGTATTAATGTGAACTCAGAAAGTAGGGCAATTCAAATAGACCCTATACTGTAGTTACATTAAAAATGACGAGCACCGGCTTAACTCTCAGAGATTTGTACAAGCTCGAGCAAACGGCAATAAGTCGATTTGATTATAGTTTATCCAGATCATAGACCACCAGTTCAATACAGCTGCACCAACACTGTGTGTTTTACAACCCTCGATACACAGAGTCACAATTTCAACATTCATTCAGCACCAAAACTAAAAAGCCGCTGAATGGAGGCTTTATACTCAGTGGAGATTCCAGTGATATAATAAAAGGTCAAATATGCTGTAGATCAAGTAACACTGACAACCAAAGGACCAATAACAGACGCTGGTTTTATGAAGCTGCAAAGTCACATGTCATGGTGCCAACGGCAAGGTTTGTGTTGTTAGAAAAAACACACAGTCCTCTGTGCTCTCATGCATACATATGAGACACTATGCACAATTTTAAAAAAAAGGAAAATCTAAACATAAGAGATGGGAAAGATGCACGAATAATATATTTAGTTCAAAAGGCAATGAATCACGTTTCAGAGGATAGACATGAGCCTAGTCTGTTAGCTCAAAGCTAACGTGTAACGTGTATCAACATGCCATTTATTAGTTAACCTCAATAAGCAACAAGTAGGAATCTTCCATATCATACCTTTCACACTATATCATAATTTTTTTCATGATGAAAAAAATCCGTATTGAGATAACGGCAATATTATGGTGGAAGACTTAGCTCCAGAAAAGGGAAGCCACTTCAGTAGTGTGGAAGTGGTTTGGTTTCAAAACATCAGATGTACAATAAACCAATATAATATGTACAGTAAGAAGTACAAGAAGATTGTAACAATAAAAGGAGACATACAACAAACTAATTTCATCACCTCAAACAGAAGCACCCGGTTGAGTACGAGGAGAGCTCAACAGCTATTGTGAGTTCTTAAACAAAAATATGTTCTGTATTTTATCACATCGTCAAGAATATTATTATCGTATTATGCTGAAAATATTGTGATATTATTTTAGGGTCATATTGCCCACCCCTAATGACAAGAGATTATGATATTTTCGCTTATTTACTCTTTCTTTGGCTCCGCCAGCACAAATAGCTCCATCACTGTACTAGACTGTTGGCAAGCAACATAAACAGTTTCCTGCACATGAACGTTAGCTTGCTAACCACCTGGTGTTGGTTGACATGTTACTGCAGCAGTAAAGCTCTACTTAAGTTGTCCAGATTGATACTGGAAACTGCTTCCATACCAGAGTTGCACGATTTGATAAAATAAAGTCATATTACGATTCTTTTGACTGAAATTGCGATTGCCATATGCAACGACATGTTATGCACGACAAGTGGGAATAAAAGTTGCCGTTCTTGCATCCTACTCTGCGTCCTCTGTTAGATAAAGAAGTGTGTGACAGCGATCCCACAGTAGTACAAGATGCCTCCTCTTTGTCCTTTCTCCACCTGTTAGGCATGGCGCTGTTAATTCTTTTGTTAATAAAAAACACGCATGTACAGACTGTTCAGACTGTTATGCTCGCAGTATTAACAGTTTGACAGGTTTGTTATTGCCTCCTGTACAAACAGGATAAACAATAACCGAAACATAACAGTTACAACTGTTAGATGAGTAAGTAGAATAAGAAACAGCAGAAGACAAACTGATAAAGTAGAATAATGGTTGGACGTGACATGAGAAGCTAACAGTGAACAAACCACGAGATAAAACAAACGTACCAGGAGCCAGATATTGTAATCTAGGGAGAGACAGACAGGCTAAAATGGATTTTGGCACCGCCAAGTGTGGCATATTAGACAGGGCGAGGTGGCAGCTGCTGGTCTGAACTCACACAACACAAACGCTGTGTGTTTTTATAAAAGGCCTCACTTGGCCTGTCTCCCTGCAGGGGACCGGAGCACTTGGCCCGGAGGCAGAGCACATCTCTCTGTATGGATCACTGCCAGATCCCCTGGAAACATCCAGCACCAATTTTAAACTTTTGTTTTGAAACTAAATTCTGATGAGTTGTGAAGCATACAAATAACTCCTCTATAGCCTGTGGTCACATTAATCTGCGTAAGAATTCAAAATTAAAATGAAAATGACATAAAGACTTGACTATCAATTAAGTATCCCCTGGTTACGCAGACTGCGGAAGCTCGGCTCCGTAGCTGAGCTGAATATCGATGCTGCCATTCATTCAATAACAGACACAGGCCATTATAAAGAACAGAAAGCTGCTGCTTGTACTTCTCTCGAATTTCAGCCTTTTGGAAGGCACAAGGAAGTCCTCAGTGTTCTGGGTAGTAAATCAAACACACGAGCAGGAGATGTGAAATTCTGCCCGATGCAGAGGGTCTGAAAGTTTAATCTCACCTGAGTGATGCTGAACATGAGAACATGAGAGTAGTAAGTGAGAATGAGCCCTGGTTTACCTCAGGTAGTCACACTTCTCATTTCCCAAAGTTTCGAGGGAAGCTGAGTAAAATAGGGAAGTGCTCCAGTGTTTCAGAGGAAGTATTTGAGCTCGAACAGAAAACGGGACAATGCACCGACGTGTAACCAAGCATGTTGTTTTTTTCAACTGCTGTTAAAGAGATAGTCATGGAATAGACAGGATCAGCTGCAAATGTGTTATTTTAGCCACCTAAAAAAAGCTCCACCTTAAAAAAAAGTGTACACAAAAAGTGTATACTATATTTTTACCACTTTACTTTGGTGTCAGACAGACTTTTTTGACAGGAAACTGACAAATATCACTCTCTCCAAACCAGCCAAACTCCATGGACAAAATCAGTGATTTTACCTCACAGAACACGTGTTGCTGGTCTACAGTTGGATCGATCTGTTAGTTTATTCATGTTTTTGTGTGATTTTGGCGAATCCGAACTAACCTTTTAAAACCACCAAAGTCACACACAGGGTTTCTACAATCCAATAATCTGATTTTTTGGCTTTAAAATGTCAGCAAATATCATGTAGCAAATTACAAAAGCTCAATATTACTCTCTCCAAATCAACCAAACTCCACAGGCAAAATCAGTAATTTTACCTTGCAGAACGCAGAAGTTACTCATCCACCACTGCCTACCATGGGGTTATTTTGGGACTTCTGTGTTTTAAAAAAATTAATTCTTACTCGCAAAAGTCACACAATAACACAAACAAACTAACTGAACCAGGCAGCTGTAGACCAGCAACTCTCATGTTCTGCAAAGTAAAATGACTGATTTCGTCTATGGAGTTTGGTTGGCTTGGAGAGAGCGATATTTGACTTGTATAACGGCAGTTTCCTGCCAAAAAAGGCGGTCTGATGGCAAAGGGTGAACTTTTCTTAAGTGGCTAAAATACCTTTTGTTGTTGTGTGTCCACAGCAATTCATTGCATAGCTTCTGTCCTGATACCTCTCATACAACCCACATCAAACAATCCCAACTATCCCTCTAAGATCCTGACCTTCAGATTCCTGTTTGATTAAGACAATGTTATTTAGTGATGAACTCTGAAAATATGTCTCACAAAATGATGATAAGAAACATTGAAAATCTTTTCACATCACACCAGACACCGCCACCAGACTGACATCATTGTTACCGTGGTGAATGCTTTCAGCCAAATATTTGTCTCCATAACAACATATCTAAAAAATATTCTGCATCTCATGCCGTATGCATCAACAAATCTTCCATCACGACGGAGATAAACAAACTACACTGACACTCTTCCCCAAACAGCTCCACCATGTTCACAGGACCCTGCTGGAGGATGTAAAATCAACCGACCGCATCGTGTTTGTGTTACCAAACCAAGACACATGAGCTCATTCACTTTCAAACAAGATAAAAAGGAGTGCATCATCGTTTGGGAGAAACAGCCAGCTATGATGCAGGTATAAATGCCGCAGATGTTCTGCAGGGTTGCACAGTGTCTCTGTGTTTAAACTGCAGAGAAACTCTTGGCCTGATGCAGAGTGGACACACCCCATCTCCCTCCCACACGTCCCTCTCGGTAACAGCATGTGACTGCTGGCACTGTCAGGGACATCTGGGGCGCTTCAACAGGTCGGCGACCTGAAGATGCCACTCTCAGTTACCCAGGCATTTGAATGACACGTTGAGAGAGAGAGAAAGAAGCTGGACAACTTTTTCTCCTGGACTTCCAAGGTTTTAACTACATCAATATATTAGCTGTCGCCTAATAAAAGTGGTACTGGAAAAAATGATCATTATCCATCCAAGCGCATTAGATCAGAGGCAGCAGATCTAATATTTACTTTATAATGAGACGCAGGACTGTTCTTTGTGCTGTGACTAAATTCCTCATGCTAGTCGCTGATCCAACACAGACCACCAGACTCCCTCCTGGTGCTATAACATTTGAAACAGAACCGAGGCATGTCAGAATTTAAGGACATAGATGTAATAATAGATAAGGTTAGAAAGAACTCTGTTTTGGCATATTTCAATCAATATAGTTCCAACAGAGAGTCTTTCTCAGCACACACACACAGACTGGTGCTGTCACAATACCTAAATGTTGACTTCGAATATCTAGTTTAGTATGATTGTAATCGATACCGAAACCATACTTGAGAGTGAAATGATACTTGTTAGATACTCGATACCTAATAGATCAGAAACAGAACGTCCACAAGGGGACATTAAGTCTGAATCTACAACAAAACATGTTGTTGCAAAACATGAGACCCACAGAGCTAAGTATTTCATTTCAATTTCATACATATAAAGGGAAAATGGTAAAAGATAAAAGATGGGTAAAAGATCATATTTATGGGGTCAAATATTAATATATTACATATGCAGTTCATAAGCCGTCAGTTTGTCAGCTTGTGTGAATAGAATAGTTCCCTAGTAACCAACTACCATAGCAACCACTAGCCCAGCTTTTCCCAGTCCTGGTCCTCAGGGCCCTGCATGTTTTTAGGTATTTCCCTGCTCCAATATTTAAGTGAACAGGTTGTTATCAGGCTTCTGCAGAGGCCTGATGATGAGTTGATCATCTGAATCAGGTGTGTTGGAGCAGGGAAACGTCTAAAACATGCATGACAGTGGACCCTGAGGATTGGGAAATGCTGCACTAGCCAATCATAGACTCAGAACTGACAGCGTTGTTTGCGGCAGCCCCTGGAGAGTTTCATATTTTGGAGTTCTGTGCGGACCCTCCACACTGCAAACACTGGATAAGCATAAATTACACACATACAACATATCCCAATGAATTTTCCTATTTCATTAATCAATACAATTTTCATCTAAAACAACATGTTCCCAGCAAAGATAATCATGTATATCATATTGTAATGTATGTAATGTATTGTTATGTATCAGCCATCAGCCGACCGCCTTTCTAAATATCACCATTGGCATTGACCATTAAAAAACCCACATCAGTCGACCACATGTTTCAAGCATGAACTACAGTGGCTACAATCTATTCTACTGTCTACCTTATCTGAATCTGAGCAGAATCTGAGCACTGTCAGACGTGCTCTGATGGGGCTGAGTGAAACACACACCCTGTGTGACGCACAATCTGTCCACGCCACGTAAACATTCAGAAACTTTGTAATAAGTTTTGAGCAAAACAAAGACACGGGGTGAAAAAAAGGGGAAAGGAAAATCAGCCAACACCTTCTGCTGCCTGACGAATACGAGAGGAACGAAAACTTCGCTCCAGCACCACATTTGCGCTTTTGAGTTTACTCATGTGAAGAGGTGCACATGTACATCTGTGCTTACACACGAGCTGATCTGTTAGTCATTCATTGACGTGACTTGGCTTGTAGGAATGTGCACCTGCAGTCCTGTACAGATGTCAACATATATATAATCACTAGGTAGTAGAAAGAGCCACAAGTCATACAAGATCTGCAGACTAAAGAGATGATTAAACCTCATGAAAGCTCCGCTGAGAGGTTTCTCCTCATGTTTAAACCATTAGGCGGCGGTTCAAACGGAGTGATATTGCATTCTGGAGCGAGACGTGCATGCAGCGACGATGGGAAGATCCAATGATCAATTCTCCCACCCTGCTTCCTATCTGTCTTTCCACTCAACACCAGAGGGCATGTGAGGACACTGTGGAGAGACACGGTTACACTGCAGCTCTCTGCTCTGCCCCTGAGAGATAAATGAGGGCACCATCCACTGCCAGACCCACCTAAAGATGTTTTATAGTGCATTATGGTTTTCAGCTGACTTTTCGCTAAATGGAACGCTTATTTTTCTCGCCCTGCCAGTTGAATAAGATGTACTGGTTTTTTTTATTTTTTTCATTTTTTCTAGCTGGTTGGACATGTCACATCTCACCAGGATAAGACAGATAGAGCTTCCCCCAACACCAGAAGATACGTATAATTATGTGCTGTGCTGTGGCTGCAACTGGATACAAAAGAGCACACACTGAGCTAACCCTGAAGTGGACTCCTTAAAGGGACAGTTCGGATTATCCGAAGTGGGGTATGAAGTGCTTATCCATAGTCAGTGTGCTACCTACAGTGCATGGTGGTTGACAGTCCTGGTGTAGGAACTTAAGCAATGTACTACTCTGGACGGGGGCAGCATCAATTTTAGCCACCTAAAATATATGTTTAGAATATTTTCACTGATTTACTTCAGACGTCAGACCAGCTTTTGTGACAAGAAACAGTCGTTATGTAAGTCAAATATCGTTTACTCCCAACCAACCAAACTCTACAGGTGAGCTGTTGGTCTACCACTGCCTCGATCGGTGAGTTTGTTTATCTTATTGTGTGACTTTGGTGTATCCAAACCATCCTTTTAAAACATAGAAGTGACACAATCACACAATTAAAATAACTGATCAAAGCAGCGTTAGTCCAGCAACGCCTATCTTCTGCAAGATAAAATTACTGATTTTGCCTATGGAGTTTGGTTGGTTTAGAGAGAGTGATGTCTAGCCACTGTAACAGCAGTTTCGTGTTAGAAAAGGCTGTCTTATGGGAAAGTAAAAAGGTGAAAATATTCTAAATATAGTGTACATTTAAGATGATACTGATTTTTTTGAATAGACCTTTTTTAAGTAGCTAAAATACCTTTTGTTGCTGAACCTGTCCACAGCAGTTCATTGCTTAGCTTCCGTGCTCGACCACCATTTACTGCAGGTAACACACTGACGATGGATAAGTACCTCATACAACCTCACTTCAAATAATCTGAACTCTCCCTCTGAGTAACACATCCAATAAATAGAGTAAATATAGTGACATTCGTTTCAAATGTTAACAGTGAATGAGCCGTCTCTGGAGGCCTGAGTGTTTAAGGGTCTTTATCAGAGCTCATTAGAGAGGATACTAAGCCCTGTGATCAGAGGCCCGGTGAGGATGAGGACAGCACTGTGCTGACCGAACACCTTATTATGATTCCTCAGCACAATCTCAGTCCAGTGAGACTTAGGCTCTTCATCCCATATTAACCCCACCTGCTCTTCATCATTACATGTTATACTATTTGGTCATAAACAAGCAATGGTATCTCGTTGAGGTCATGACATATTTTCATATTTCTTCTTGTGCTTCATAATCTGAATCTGCTGAATGAAATATGCTTGCATAACATGTTAAAGGGATAATTTGGATTATCTGAAGTGGGGTTGTATGAGGTACTTATCAATAATCAGTGTATTAATTACAGTAGCGGTCAGCACACCTTTAGTTTGGGAAAGCAGCACTGATGTAGTACTGGTGTAGGAAGCCAAGCAGTGAACTACTGTGGACAATAATTTAACCACTTTACTTTGCCGTCAGACAGCCTTATCTGTAGGGAAAAGGCTGTCATATAAGCAAAATATTGCTCTCTGCAAACCA
>JAJHUR010095079.1:0-12087 GCA_027495735.1 Lutjanus campechanus | reverse complement strand
CCGTTATGAATAAAGCAGCAATATGCTGTCAGCCCTTTACCCATCCATATTTTAAATCTGGTATCCGTCTTATTTGGGATGAAATCGGTATCATATGCACACCATCTTAATAATTTCTCCACACCCTTTAGGTTATATTTTTTAACTACTCTCTGCCAGGTGCTAAGAGCTACTTTTATCCAAGGATTGTTTTTCCCTGTAAAGGTGTCCATCAGTTTACTGTCTGCAATCATAGCTTGTATTGATGGTCCAATAGGTTCGCCAACTTCTATTTCCTTCCACCTTGCCATGAACTGTGAATTACAAAGACACACCAAGGGCCTTAATTGAGCTGCATAATAGTAATCTTTCAAGTTTGGCAACGCTAAACCTCCGTTCTCTTTTGATAATTGCATTACTTTATACTTTATCCTTGGTTTCTTACCCATCCAGATATACCGGGAAATTAACTTGTCCCATTCAATGAATTGCTGTTCAGTTATTTTTATTGGCAGGGATTGGAAAAGGTATAGCAGACGAGGCAAAATAACCATCTTGATTGACTCAATCCTGGAGGATAAGCTGAGGAATGGTATGTGATTCCACCTAGAAATATCTGATTTAATTTTGGAGTTTACAGGGATGTAATTGGCTTCAAATAATTTCGTAATATCATGAGTAAGATTGACCCCTAGATACTTCATTGACTTCTTATCACACTTCAACTCATATTTTTCTAGGAGGTGATTTGGTAGATCATAATTGAAAGTCAGGATTTGGGTTTTTTGGACATTTAGTTTATATCCTGACAACTGACCAAATCTCTTCAAAAAAGACATCAAAGTTGGTAGAGATGCCGAAGGCTGAGTCAAAAAGATCAACACGTCATCCGCAAATAACGATAATTTATGTTCCCCTCCCGCTGTAGTTATACCCCTGATCTCTTCAGTTTGTCTGATATACTGGCTTAGAGGTTCTATAAAAAGAGCGAAGAGGAGAGGGGAACAGGGGCAGCCCTGCCTGCAGGAACGTTCCAATGTAAACGATTTTGAGAGGCTGCCATTGATTTTAACTCTTGCTGTGGGATTATTGTATATTGCTTGGATGGCCTCAATAAGGGTTTTGTGGAAGCCAAACTTTCCCAAAACCTTATATAGGAAGGTCCATCTAACAGAATCAAATGCCTTCTCCGCATCCAATCCCATAAGCATTGCTTCTGTCTTGTTTTGATGTATATGCCACATAATGTGTAATGTTCTCCTTAGGCTATCAATAGTTTGTCTCTGGTGGATGAATCCAGTCTGGTCCAGGTGAATAAGAGATGGTAGAATTTTTTCTATTCTTCTAGCCAATATTGAGGTATAAATTTTGTAGTCCACATTTAACACAGAGATTGGTCTATATTGTTTACAGTCTAATTTGTCTTTTCCATCTTTTGGTATTGTTGAAATTACGGCTTCCCGCCATGAGGGGGGGATCTCTCCCTTTTTGAGTGCCCAATTACAAGTCTGGCGCAATCTTGGAATTATCTGTTCGCTAAAAGTTTTATACCATTCGGCCGTAAAGCCATCCGAGCCTGGACTTTTTCGTGGCTTAAGTCTCGTTATTGCCGCCTTAACTTCTCTATCAGTGATCTCAGTAATCAGTGCTTTATTTTGTTCCTCTGTGACAAGAGGTAAATTCAGATGTTTAAGAAAATTATCTATTTCATTTTCATTGTCTAGTATTGGTTGTGAGTATAATTCTTTATAGTATTCCTCAAAACTACTTTGGATCTCTTCTAATTTATACTGTATTTTCTTTGTTTTAGGACATCTTATTTTATTTATAGTATTGTCCGCCTGCTGTTTCCTTAATTTATATGCCAATAGTTTCATGGCCTTACTTCCCGCCTCGTAGTAGCCCTGTTTCAGAAACATCAATTTCTTTTTAGTTTCGTCAGAATATATCTCATCTATCTCATTTTGTAGTTTCTTAATTGCTACTGCCTTATCCGTTTCTGCTCTACTCTTATGGTTTTTTTGTAATTCCTTAAGTTTGCTGTGTAAATTTTGAAGTCTCTCTTGTTTGAGTTTCTTTAGTGATGAGGAACGGGAAATTATTTTCCCCCTTAAGACTGCTTTATATGCATCCCACACAATAGGTGGGGGCACCTCTCCATTATCGTTTTCTTTAAAATAAGTTTCTATTTCCATTTTCATTTCTTCTTTTACCTGGGGGTTATTTAATATGTTTGAATTTAGTTTCCAAAGTGTAGATTTTGGATTATTACTGATGTTAATTGTCATTTCTATTGGTGAATGATCTGACATGTCAATAGTTCCAATTTCACATGACTGAATTCTGAACCTGTCTATCTTAAATATGAAAAAATAATCAATCCTTGAGTAGGTGGAGTGTGGTGAAGAAAAATGGGTGTAATCTCGGCTAGTTGGGTGGAGATCCCGCCAGACGTCAACAATACCAATTTCTTTCATAATAGAATTTACTTTGTTAATTATGGAGTTACTGTGTCCTGGGTTATAATTGGATGAATCCAACCTGGACAACCTTATGTTCATATCTCCTCCACATATAAGCACACCTTTAGATTCAGTAGACATCATATCAAACATTCTTTTGTAAAAGGACCACTCACTTCCTGGAGGAGCATATATGTTAAAGAATGTAACCATCATGCCTTCAATCCTTCCTATGACCATCACATAGCGACCTTCTTTATCTTTAAACTCTGAAATATGTTCATACTGGACTTGATTTGAGATTAGAATGGCGACTCCTCTTCTATGGCCTGATTTATAAGAGGAGTAAAATAAATGTTTAAATCCTCTTTTTTTCAGCTTTAAATGTTCTATTTCTGTTAAATGTGTTTCTTGCAGGAAGGCCACCTGGGCCCCATCCCTCCTCACCCTTGATAATATTTTGCTTCTTTTAATTGGATTAAGTACTCCATTCACGTTAAAGGATATCACTTTTATGTTGTGAGAATTATTTGCCATTACTATTATGATAAGACATTTCACAATCTTTACATGAGGTTAGTGTGACATCTCTCTTGCTGCACAGAACAGCAGCGAACACACATCGAACAAAGAAACTAACTGCAGGATTTAAAACTTTGATTGGAACCCAAAAATGTTCATTAGGACTTCCAAAAGTGGGGTTTAAGAAAAAACCCTGTGAGAGATGTTTCAAAACAGCCTTTATGGGGGAAATCCTCCTTTGTAAGTGAGGGCCCTCATTTACTGTGGCTTCAAAACAAACCTTACCCATACTGACACAAGTTCAGCCCCCCGACTTGTTGATTCTCATCTACTGTGGCCTTTCTTAACTAAAAAAAAACAAAAACAAAATATTGCACAGAGATAGAGAATGAGAAAAAAAAGAAAAAAAAAGGGTTTGCTAGGTTGAATCAGCCTTATTCATAATATTTATATTTTACGTAAGAGTAATTACTTAAGAGACCTTACTGTATGTAGAAAAAAGTTCTAGCATGTCTAAGTATAAAACATGACGTTTACCAGTATGTAATGTACGCATTTAAGTAGTATACATGTTCATTGCTACTCAGCCGTATCCTGGTCTTTCTGTGACGGGTCCCAGCTGAATTTCTGGAGCTTGTCTCTGAATGTTGGCCCTCGTTGTTTGCGGTCCCGTGTTTGTCTCCGTCTCCCGCTAACAGTCCATGTCAGCCTCTGGATCTGCTCCAACAGTGTCTCAGGTGATTTAAGCACGGTGACCGGTAGCCCCTTCTCAGCCATCTCCTTCGTTGCCTCTTCAGCGGTGTTATAGGTGCGGGTCCCGTCCGGATAAAAGACTCGTAGTCTGGCCGGGAAGGGGGTCTGGAATCGTATCCCCTTTTCCTTCAAAATCTTCTTTGCCTCTGCGTACTCTTGTCTTTTCTTAAGTATACTCGGTGCATAGTCATTGTCTAGATTAATTTGCTTGTTCTTCCAAGTAAAGCCCTTCTTCTGCCACGCTACTCGGATAATCTCCTCTTTGGTTCTGTAGCTCAGGAACTTTACAATAATGGACCTCGGGGGAGCTCCTTCTCGCGGTGCTGGTCCAAGTGCGCGGTGCGCCCTTTCGATCTGGAGATCCATATCAGCTGGTAGGGCTAAGTTATGTTTCAGCAGTTCTTCAACAAAGCTTATCATTGACGGAGAATCGTTCTCCGACCCCTCGGGTACGGAGTAAATCCTGACGTTGTTTCGTCTGGATCTTCCCTCTTGGTCCGTTTGTTTTGCTTCCAGGTGAGTTTGGAGTTTTATTAGCTCCTCCATCACTTCTTCCATTGATTGTAACCTCTCCTCGGTGTTTAAAATCCGTTCCTCCGCCTCGTCGAGTCTCAGTTTAGTTTTGCTGATCTCTTCTTTGATTTCTCCCAGTTGTTGCTTGTTGTCTTGTCTGAAACTTTTTATCTCAGCGAGTATGGTGTTCAGGCTGACCTCCATGTCGGCGTCCGCGACTTCTTCTTCATTAGCATTAGCTGGCGAGCTGCAGCTAGCTGGGGAGGGCTCCCGGCTTAAGTTATCGTGTGAATCAACATTCTGTGCATTTTTCTTGGTTTTAACTTTACTCAGCCTGTCTCTCGTCATGATTACGCCCTTATCCATAGTTTAAGTTCAACTTTAAAGCGAGTTAGATACGTCTCTAGGGCTATTTAATCCAAGTTGTCGGGGGTGAGTTTGTTTTAAGCTGCCATCTTTGCGGCTGCGCAGTCGGAAGCCTCAGTATGGAAGCATTTTATGTTTATGTCATTCACTGCAGTTGTTTAGGAGGCTCTGAAACACTGTTTTCCTGTAAAAACTCCAGCAGTGTTTTGTGGACTTAAAAAAAAAAAAACAGACCATCAACTGGCATGAGAGTGAGCAGATAATGACTGAATTTTCGTTTTTGGGTGAACTATCCCTTTAACTTAACCAGTTTCCAGCACATGATCCCTCTCTGGGCTTGTCCAGTTGTGCTCACTCGAGCCGAGCCAGAAGCACGGCCTGCAGGAGGTGAACCAGTGTCTCTCAGCAGTGGTGCACAGGCCTGACTTCACTAATAGAGGGGGAATCACCAGAGGCTCCATTATACGACATTATTACAATACTCAGTGGCTTTTGAGCAACCAGACATGTCGACATTAATTTGACCGTGATCCAGCCTTTTAATTGTAATGAACTGTATTTTTATAGTTGTACTGGATTAATGTGCTGGTGTGTGTTTGTGTGTGTGTGTGTGTGTGTGTGTGTGTGTGTGTGTGTGTGTACTTGGTGTGTATGATTGTTTGTGTGATAGAGACTGTGAAATGGTGTTGCATGTAAATGAATGTTTTCAGATTCTGCTGATCCTTCTGTATTTACCTGCACAGGGACTGCAGATGGAATTTAGCTAATAGTGAAATCTGGCGTAAATCTTCTCCTCCCACTTTGAGATTAATGTTTTGTGTGTGATCCTTGTTTAAAGCTACTTTCAGGAATTTTTTTTTATTTGATCGATTTTGGACAAAACCGGCCTTGTTTCTCCTGCTTTAACTGCAAATGTATAATGGGGAAAATAAATTTATCTGAATAAAAATGTTCTCCTGCTTCTTTTTAACTGGCTAACGTACTTCTTGCTGTAATTTTGCCTGGGAGAATATAAACACAGGCTCATTCCATCTCATTTCAAGAAGAATCCAACCCAGTGGCAGGCAGAATGAATATATAGAAACAGCTAATCTTCTCACTGGTGGCTTTGTTTGCTTATCTAATTCATATAACGACATCATTATTAAATTGAGACTGCTTTATAACCAGTTAAAACTCCTTATAGTAGCTTTGATAAAGACTAAAAAAAAAATTTAAATTACGACATGTTATTATAACGTTATTATTTTGCAATATAATGAGTTTTGCGAAAACATATATTCCAACTGCTCTTTTTTCACTTGCAAATTATACCCCCAATGGAAAACTCAGTCTGTTCACTTTAACCATTTTTAATACAGCAAAATGGGATTGTCGAGCAGACAGACTGACCAACACTGTCCACCAGTCCTGCAGACAGTGAACCCTGCTGACCTCATCAGAAAAAAATTACTAGAAAAAGCAGGAAAAGACCATTTAGTGGACTGGAAAAAAAAAGTTTTCATTATTCTCGTACCAAAAAATTGAATTCATATTTGCAATATTAAAAATGTATGTAATAAAGGATTGATAGGTGGCATCTGTGTATGAATAAAATATAACCACTCATAATATTGTGGAACTATGATATATGCTATGCTATATCGAGCTATCTGATAACTGTATCTTTAGCCTGATGTGATGCACATAAAACTATCAGCTCCAACTTTGTCCCTAGAAGTACTTCCTGGGTGTATATGTATACGTGTACATTAGTAAATAATTGTATATACTGCTTTTCTTTTCTTTTATCCCATTTAATGTTTTTAGTCTATTCTGAATTTAGTTACCTCTTTTTCATATGTGTGAAGCATGAAGCAACTGCATCTCTCGTTTCGTTATGCAACTCTGTGTTGTATGATGATAACAAATCGCCTTAATACTTATGGAGGATCAAAATATATAAATCTGGGTCCATTATGTGCATATTATAGTGCGCGTGTGATTTTTTTTTAGTATGTAAATGTATTTCTCTTGTATTTTTGAGTGTGTAGGCTAGCT
Organism: Lutjanus campechanus; assembly: GCA_027495735.1. Classification (NCBI taxonomy): domain Eukaryota; kingdom Metazoa; phylum Chordata; class Actinopteri; order Lutjaniformes; family Lutjanidae; genus Lutjanus; species Lutjanus campechanus. The sequence goes on along the minus strand of JAJHUR010095079.1, from coordinate 5,452 downwards.
GAGCACAAATGCTCTTTTTCAGCTACACCCTGCTGCACACTCCCACAGTTGCACACAGTCACAGCTGGAGACTGCTCAGTACACTCAAAGTTTTATCTGTTGGTCACTGAGCAGCCCCTCTGGAGCTGCTGCTTTTGACTTGCTGTCCTTGCTCTCTTTGAAAGTAAAACCGTGAACAACAACTTAACATAGAAGTTTGCACACAACTTTGCCAGGCTCAGAACATTTATAAAGTTATTGTTGTGACACATTATATAATCTCTGTTTAAAATATCAAAATGTCTGCACATGCCTGCCCTTTACTGTGACTTTTAGTGTTATGGTCAAATCTTTCATTTGCTCATGCAGAAGGCAGATTGCCATTCCTCTATTGACAAATACATTAAGACTCAAATTAATACCTCCAGGCAGTTTTGAGTTTCGAATTGCATGTCTTTACAAACGTGACAAATAAGGGTAGCATAATCAACAACACCACTAGTCCAGAGTTAGTGAAAATTAAAGATATCCTGTCTCAACTGTGTGGCGCAATGTGATGATCAGCCAGTGCTGGTTTTGTTTGTATCCTGTTTGAGGTGTGGAGGCATATACTGTATATGCACATTACTGCTGGCCAGCCTACAAGCTACATGATGTATTACACAGATTAACAGTGCAGTAAACAATTGCAAGCTTGAAAATATTCAAAACATCAGCTTTGCAAATGTTGTATAAGAAGGAAATGCACTGAACACACATGTTGGGCCTATAGAATACAAAGCACTACAGTGCATTTGATGGGAAACACTCCACAGGGTGCCTAACATATGGGTGGTTACATACAATATACATGTAGGTATGTAACATGGAAAAGGCATGAGTTTTGCACATGCTTTGTGAGGAGGGAAATGCATTGAACACATTTGTTAGGCCTCAAGAATACAATGCAATGTAGTGCATTTGATGCAAAACACGCCACGGGGTGGTTATATAAAGAATACATGTATGTAATATGGAAAAGGCATGAGTTCACATTTTGAATAAATTTACACTATTTGTTAACGCCTTTCAGACAGTGTATAAACGACTGTGGCTCCACTCTGGCTTTGTTTCTTAGTATACTGTACTGTATATGCACTGCATGTCTTGTTGCTAATAAAGGCCCTGTCAAGCTCTGTCTATGTTTGCCAGGGGGCTGCTTTGCTGTGCCAGTGCATAATTGTACAGGTCTCCCTTGTCAGCTCTCCAAAGCTCCCTGGGCTCGACATGAGGCATCACAGCAAGAGAACAAGGGTCACAACCAGTAGACATATCATTAATCACAGAATCTGGGGGTTTTAGCCTGGGATTATCCGTCCCTAGGGGGGGGGCTGAGTCAGTTATGGAGTCCCCCGTAGGTGCTGCGGCTAGAGGGAAATGTCAGTCTGGTGGTGCCTGATAGACTCTGGCCTGGTTGAGGCAATCTGCAGAGAGGATGAAAGGACTGGAACATTGATTTCAGTTCAAGAAGCAGGTGGGAGGAAAAGGGAATAGGAGCGAATCAGAAAAGCCTGCAAACTAGCAGTCTATCCCCAGTTGAGGGAAGTGTAGTCAGATAAAGTGTGGCGATGCCCGTGTGGGTGCGGAAAAACTCATGTCAAGATGATTCAGGTCACTTTCTCGTCTCTTATTATTACTTCTACCCCTGCTCTCACCCATTTACCTTATATTTTAAAATGACTGGAAACAGCAGTGCAAAAACATAATAGCTCCAGTAAACACTCTTTCTGTAGAATTAATCTTTTAGCCACATGCACAACAGCATGCTGACAGTTTATAGAAATGTTTAAAAATGTAAGCTCGCTTTGAGGATGTGCGCCTTCATTTTCATATGGATAATTCTAAGTGAAACAAAAACAGGTGCCATGATAAGGATTATACACATACACATATTCAGGAGGAATTGAGGATTAAATTCGGAGCTACTTTCATTAACACCCTGTTGTTTTCTTTCTACCCAAATTTGTCAAGTTGACTTTGTTATTTACCACCGCAAGCTTTAAATAATGGAAATAATGCGCCAGGCACAAAGGGGCGAGGGTGAAAAATGAGGGCAAATACTGTACAACACACATTAAGGTGTCATATTTAAAGATGGGTTAGGTGGTTTATTTCTGGCATCATTGGGCCAAAGTTCCATGATAACCTTTAAGCATAATGTAATTCAAGTAGTCTGAGAGAAAAATCAATTTCTGCTCCTCTTCTTGATTCTGTTAGCAGGCTTAAGAAAATCTGGGAGACTGTGGCCAATCACAGGTCACAAAGGTGGTTGATTGTTGAGTCTCATTCCCAGAAATTAAGGCTGGTTTTACACCATGAAACTGTCACACAGCTAGTTGCAGGTTGCAAAGCACATGGATCATAGTTTCCATGCAACTTAACAGTTGCATGAAGCAATTAAAAAATAATTAAAGTCTCATGCATCACAGTAATAACAGTTGATTACACTAAAATTGCCTAGCTCGATTGTTTTTTGTTTGTCTGCTTGTTTGCTTTTAGTAATAATTGTTGTCTTGTTAGATTATATCAAGTAATAAATGTCATTGCAACTACGTTTGTATCGTTGTATCTTATTTTCTATTATTTCCTTGCTGGATAGTTTGTATGATAATGGCTGTCGTGGAGAAAGGGGGAAAAAATTATTGTTGCGTTAATGCTTATTGATACACGAGAGGAAAAAACACTATCTACTAGCTACTCAAACAACACCAGCGGATCATTTCACTCTCTATTCAAGGAACTTGATCCAACAACCTTTGTGAGGGCATTCAACCTTTGATTCATGGAGAATAAAAAAAAATACCCAGCTCTTTGTTGCCTGCTCCTGACATCAGTATGAAACTGTAGCTTGATATATGATTGCATTTTAGATAACAGTTCTGATTCTCATAAAAACTTTCGATTAAAGGACAGCTCAAACCAAGCTAGCAGCAACGTTTGTCACCTGCTAACTAAAAATGTGAACAAACTTTGTCTTGCTCACGTTCTTTTGTTGAGAGCTGTTGTGACAGTCAAAATTATTTCCTTCTTTAGCATCCCGAAGACCATCTTCTGTCTTATTAGTTTGTACATGTTGGCAATAAGCTGTTGCCAAGTTGAAATCAATCAGTTGAAATCAGTTTGAGTGTTTGGAACGTGGACATGTTTCCTCTGACATGTTGTCAGCGCTCTGATTGGCTGGTGCTTGAAACCTGTTTCACAAAATTGAGAGTTTTTGCATCTGTTGCCGTTGAATTCTGTGTGATGCAGAGGGCTTTACACTGTACAGCTCAATGGCAACGTAGTTTCATCTAAGTTTCAACCAACTGAATTTGCTGTAAAAATCAAACAATCAAACATCTTCGAACCATTTGATGACTTTGGAATGAGACTCAATGATCAACTACCTTTCTACAGAATCACTTACTGCACCTTTAAATTCCTTTCTGAATGCGTTTTTCTCCCTGTTATATCACCCAGTATGCCGTTCGGGGCGTTCCAGGTGGACTCATTGAGTGTCGGGGACAAGAAGGACAGGTGCCCGCTTCTCTGACCGCACCCCCTAAAGAGAGGGGGGTCAACAGCCCTCAAGGCTGTTGTCTTAACCTGCGTGATTAATGGTGCATTAACGAGATGGCAGGTCTTTGAGCACATCACGGCTCTCACATTGCCTCTACATTATTAATGCCAGCACAAAGAGCCTGTTTAATGAGCCAGAACTCTCTCAGTGGATGTTGATTAGGCATGCAATGGGTGTAAAGACTCGCCCTTCTGAATGTATCTACATTTCAAGGGATGAGCGTTTTTTTTTTTTTTTTTTTTTTTCTGACTGATATGTGTACATATATATTTTTTATTTCCATCTTTATTCACCAAAGTTTGAAACACAGAAAAACCTGAAGGAAAGAGTCAGATTAGCCAAATAAGAACAGAGGATTAACTTTGATTTTTTATCTAAATGTAAATATTATTTCCTGGGTTACACAAATGAAAGGTACAGATCTGCTATAAAGACACAAAAAAGAATAGTTCAACATGTTGGGAAATACATTTATACGCTTTCTTGCCAAGAAGTAGATGATAAGACTGATGCTCCTGTAATGTCAGTATTGTAAATATGAAGCTACAGCCAGCACCTGGTTAGCTTAGCACAAAGACTAGAAACAGGGGTGAAATGTTACCCTGCCTCTAGGCATGTTAATTAGTGAGTTTTAGGGTTGGGTATCAAACTCAGTACTTTTAAGGGTACTGACCAGACTACATTGGTACTACTGAGTACCGACGCAGACAAAGACATAGTCCTCTCGCAGCAGCCGCAACAAATGTTAGCACGGTTGCAGCCAGTACCGACATTTAACCCTCCATTGACAATGAAAATTTAAGTAAGGGATGTACATCTACGTCAACATCTTCAGGCAGTTATCAAGCTAGTTGGATAAGATGTTGGAGGTAACTGTTTTTACCGTCTTGTTAGACACTGGCTTAGCATTTTTTCTAATGTTAGCCAACCCTCCGCCACTAACTGCGCCCAAATTTCTTTACCAACACGCTATTTAGTACTACAACAGTGAGTGTGGGATTAATCAGTGTGTCCAAAAACCTTCATATGAACAACAACAACAACAACATAACAGGAAAGATATCATGTGCTTCTTTAGGGACACACATGACAGCATTAAATGCCAGGCAGGAGTCTGATGGGACAATGTGGGAGCGGACAGGGAGATAGATTTTATTTTGTGCGGTGTGTAAAATGCTCTAAATAAATAACAGTGTTAAAATTGAGAAGTATGGACTTATTTTTGTACACGTGAAATTACATTTTAGTTATTACAGAGAGAGTAAAGTACAGAAAAAGCTACCGTGGGGTACTTGTATCAAATTCCAGGTGCCGGTATGGGTTCAAATGTGGATGTTACCCAACCCTGTGGTGAGTTCCAGAGGTGCTGAAGATGTGTTTCGTTACCTTTGGACAGGGAGAGGATAGCTGTTTCCCTAACTAGCATCTCCTTGCTTTGGTATGTGGTGTGGTGGATCTGGCCATCACCATCTTGGCACTGCCTGCTAATCTAAAATGGGCAAAGAGGTGGAGCGTGGGTGAAGCTGAGGCAGGTGAATAAAGCAGCTACCTAGTGGCTAACCATAGAGACTGTTTTTTGTACCAGGTTGTAAATCTGTGGGCTTCATTTTTAAACCGCAGAAGTTGCCGAAAGTGGTATCGCTCCTCTTATCTAACTCTTCACGAGAAAGTAATTAAGCGTACTTCCCAAAATGTTAATCTGCTGCTTTAACACAAAAGAAAATAATCACTGTTATAATCACTCTGTGTTTACATTTGGTCTTCTGTGCGAATCCTGTGGATTCCCTTCTCATTAAAGTGACGTTCAATTTATTCTTTGACATTCATTATGTTCCCTTTATGTGAGTAAAAGCAATATAATGAGGGAGAACAAGT